>JAIFAC010000099.1:0-185356 GCA_026545765.1 Plantago major | reverse complement strand
TATATCCTCAGATCTTTCCCACGCTTAGTAGAATGTTTCTCCCTCAAGTCGGTCAAGTTTAATTTGGCCCTCGAGGCCTGGACATGTTGATGTGGCAATAGAATGTGCGATATAGCATACTTTTAACACTGCTTTGTGCCCTCGATGCAATATTTGTGTCATTTTATGGTCAATTACCAACTTTGTGTGTTTTTGTAGGTCATGTTCATGCTTTTGAGGATTTGCACGATATCAGGCACCAAAACGGCATAATTGTGCCAAATAGGGACAAGGAAGCAACTACGCCGGACTGACTATTGCACGAAGTTCGAGGAGTCAAAACATGTTACGCGACCAATCGATGCAAAGATAATTGAAGATGGAACAAATTTGTAGAAGACTACATTTCGAGGAAACGAAGTTATTTAAGTCGAAATTGAAGAACGAAGAAAACAGATTCAAATCAAGAAAGAATCGAAGATGGCACCAACCAGGGGATCATAGGGTCATCAAGGCCACCAGTGACCGTAGGTGAACCCACCGATTTCTTCCGGCTGATCTATCGGCTGTCAGTCGAGGCCCACCTTCCTAAACCTTCGTATTGAAGAACGGGCGGTTCGAGGTCGAAATTTTACATATAAATAAGACCTCGTGGGGTCTTAGATTTCACATAGCTCAAAAATCATCTCCCGAGAGAGAACCACCCTGGGAAGTGAAATCCAAAACCGGCCATCACGTATGGAAGGAGGAAACCCTATAAGCAAGATCAATGAAGACATCAAGAACATCGAGACCAAGCTTCTTCCTTTCTTAGATTTCTATTCATGTTCTAGAATTACTATGAGTAGCTAATTTTCTTTTGTAAAGGCAAACCAATCGTAAGTCCGCTTTTGCTACTTCTTTATATACCATGTTATATTGATGAATTAGTTTTAAAACGCATTGTCAGGCTTGTTCTTATTCGCTCGACTTTTTTATGTCAAATCCTAACTAACTACTTTACTGGGTAACGGATGATACTTTATCCTGCGTGATTTGTCCGAAAATGTGATGAGATAGTGTGTCGAGTGACACAACACATTATCGGGTTTAGTAAGTGTCCGGATTAACTACAACTTGGTCTGCATTTTTCTTCGCTACCCGTAGACGATAAGCACGTTGTTTGATTCTAAGTAGTCGGGAGTAGTATAGTTGAGGAGGTTGGATCCTTTATGCTTTTCCATCATTGATTTACAACAAAACAATTTAGTGGTTACCGCGATTTAATTATTCCGTTCGAGATCAAACTGCTTACTTTTCCGCAATCAATTATAAACGCTATTTGCTTGTTCCTATGCTAAGTGTCCGTGGAGAAAGATATCTCGAGTCAACTTTCAGCTATAAACTTTGATTTGAGGACTTCCAACTTTAAACTTAATCTTGATGTATTTGGAGATTACAACTTCTACAACAAAAGACGAAATCTCCAGTGCACATCAAAATTTGGCCGTCTGGCCGTGGGACACTTGACCGCCAAGAAAGTTTCGATCCACGTAGATAAGTTGAAATCTTTCTTTCATTTTTAATTTACGACCGCCTTCTTTATACGAGAATAAACACAAAAAATCATAAAATTTGTGAGAATCTTTCTCCACAAAAAAAATCCAAAAATATTTTCTTTCCGATTAGTTTATTTTCTTATTTCAAAACCCAAAACAAGTTACTTTAGATTTCGCTATTATCTTTCCAAGATATCTATTCAGATTTGCAAAGGTTTGTTTGTTAGTCTTTATGCAAGGTAGAGAAGTGTAGAACACCAAGAGTACCGCTTTAAAGACTTATATAGATAAGCTTGAAAGGAGAAGACCGCTTACTACCATTATGGAATCATCTAGAAACATGAGGAGAAGGAACCAAAGAACATTCCATCCGGGAATGTTGCAACTTCTAAACTTGAGCAACCGCTAAGATTCACTAGATATCCAAGCCGAGAGGGAAGAGCTAGAACAAGAGAGGCTAAGTATAGCCGAGGAGAGATTGCGTTAGATGAGAATCAAGAAGGGATAACTACGCAGGGTGGAACAGCAGTGTATTTAACACGATGCACTCCATGCGCGACTATGTTATGCCAAGGCTTAGATTGCATGCCTCAAGCATCTATCCGAAAGGATTGCAAGGAGTATGATCTGAAGGAACTCATCCGAACCTACCACACTTCTATGGGAACGCAATCAAGAGCCGATGCACTTTATTAGGGAATTTCGCGCTTATAGTTAGAGGTATACCACGAATGAGATCACGAGTGTGAACTTAGAAGGAGAATCTTTCATAGTCAGCTTAAGGACAAGGCAAAGAACAAAGTTTGTCTGACCACAACCAAAAGCTTGACTACATGGGACGAGTTTTTCAACAAGTTCATGCTCAAATACTTCCCATCAAGAAGACATCCGACCAAGAGCCGTAAATGTAACTTCAACCAATTTGAGAGAAACCTTCCATGAAGCGTTGGAGAGATACAAGGATATACTTGATAGATGCCCTATACATTCTATACTGCTTCGACAAGGTCAACAACGCCTACAAGGGAATCGACTCTATCACCAAGCACTTATCGATGGAGCATGTCAAGGAAACCTACTTGATGCTCCCCCAAGAAGGATTTGGGAAGTAAATAGAACCTTAGTGAGAACTCTATGCATAAAGGATGAGTAAGAAGGGTGGCTACTAGGAGGTCATAGTAATCGAGGAAACCCTTGGAAACATATCAGCAGGAGGATTGAAGCTATATAAATAAGGATGGGAAAGAAGAATGTTGTGGATGAGGTACCGGAGGAACCAACGCCAATAGAAGAAGCACACTACGTGCAAGAATCAAGGAAATGGAGACCGAGGAACCAACCGGTAAACAACTATACCCTCAAAGACCCTCTCTTATCATACCTGCATCGACCTAGCTTCAATCCAATTCGACCACCGCCAAGACCACCTACGATGGCACCTGCTCCCACACCACCACCAAGGTCACACAAAACCTGCTCAATCCTTCCTCCATGGAGGATAAGATAGATACCATAATGAAGGAGATGGGAGACATCGGGAAGTTTGTGAAGCAGTAGGGTGAGTTTAACGCGAGGTGCAATTCTTTTATTGCCAAGACTGAGGATAAATTCAGGAGTACCTACAACACCTTGAGAGGAATGGAACTGAAGATTGGTCAAATCTCCAAGGAAATAGGCGAACTGCCACAGAACAAGGATAAGCTACCGAGCTACACCGAGAAAGCTATGATGATTGTTGAAGCTACCGAGGTGACAAGAATTAGGAGGGGAAACCACGCTGAATCTGGATGGATGAATCCTGAAGGAACGCAAGTTCTACGAAAGAAACTCGACCCTAGAGCTTTGAACATTGATGTTGTCATCAAGGGAAGACAAACATGTGAACCCCGGATCTAGGATCTCATTAATATGATTCCGCCACCGCCTATAAGAAATGATGGAAGCAAGGACCCAAGATATCGTTTTTTTTTTTTTTTAAGGAATAGAGCCAAGCTCTCGATTTTATATATATATAGTTCAAGGCGGTTGAAAGAGCCCGATACAATAAGAGTCATTAAAGTTACATCCCACAAAATGACCACATAAAAGATTCTAGACCAAATCTTTCTATCATTTACAAAAGAGAAGTCCGAAAGTCGGCTGCCTCGACCGCCTACAAACGCGCATGCATTCCATCAGATATGCCAAAAGTATAGACCAGTGCATGCGATGTCGTGCCGCTTGTGCAAGCCTCAAAAAGACCCTCTCATGTTTAAACCCCTGCCATTGTCACCCCTATGTTGCCAAGGTCGCACTGCTGATAAAATCCTATCAATGTCCCGTACAAGAGAACACCAGACACTACAAAAATTGGTACAAGTAACAAGCATCCTCAAATTCTCCATGCAGACTTTCAAGTTCATGCCATACAATAGATCATCCATAATCCTTTAGTAAAATCTAAGCTCTCCTATTACAAGATGAAACCAAATATACAACCAAAGGAGACTAAGAGGCCAAAACAGACTATAATCATAGGGCTACACAAAAGTTATACCACAACCCTAAGGAAGATCTATACATCATTAACAAGTTCCTTAATCCTCCTTCCAACAATCTCCCACAAAACAACATTTTCCTCTCTCTTTAAGATAACAAGGAGTTCTTAACTCATTATCGTGAAACTTGCAGCTTCCAAGTAATTCAATAGCAAGCCCTATAAACAAGGATCAAAAGAGCATGTGTGCAATGCAACAAACTCAAGTGGACCTAAAGAGCAAGAAAAGAGGAAGGAAGCAATACACCCACGAAGGCGAAAACCTAATGCAAGGAGGGAGGAAGACTCCCTTCTCAAGATAAGCCAAAACAATCCAACATACTAACATCCAGATCCCATCCTATCCATGGATGCAAGAAAAGAAAAGGGATGCAATTACGCCCTCCAAACTATAATCCCATCAAGTGGAAAACATGTCATACCCATTTTTCACCACAATTATCACTTCCAAAGCCTAACAAGAGTTTGATAGTCACATTGAATAACCTTGAATCATCTAGCTTCCAAAGAAACCACAAAGAAACTAATCCTATCTTCTTCCTGCACTGAAGTTCTATTCTTTTGCTCAGTAACATAACACCTATCATTTTTTTACCTCGCTTACTTTTTCTTTTTGAGATATTCGGGAAGATTCTAAAGATCCTATTTTGTTCAGATCTCACGCTTTTTTTGATCTTTGGATTTTTCTTTTCTTTCTTTTTTTTTCTCATGCAGGGATTCTACCACATAACAAACAAACATAACAACAACCAAACAGAGAAAGAAAACACCAAGAATGAAGCAAAAAACCTACTTCCCAGACCTGAGTGATATAATTTTTTTCCCAGGTGAGTCAAAACAATTCTTTTTGAATAATAAACCTAACATTTTTTCACCCCAATGATTAACATTCTTTTTTAACTGGGAAGTTACTAATGATCCTGTTCGGTTTATGGCTCTTGAGCCTTTTTTTCCTAGATAATCGCTTTTTAACAAGGATTTCAAAGCAAGTAAAGAAAAGCACTGATACCACAAACACAAAACCAAAACAACCTTCCATAGCCACCTACTAAAAACAAGTACCATATTCAACTAGTAGGTCTCCTCAGATATGCCAAGACCGCATATCAAGGTCGATGGATCTACTACAACGCCGTGGCAAGGTACTTAATGTGATTACTTAGTCATAGGGCTCGATATTCCTCAGACTACCCGATTGTGGACTCATAAGACCCGGACAATGACACAATGCTTCTTGAAGACCTTTTATGGCCACCACCAACACCATCATCAATGTGGCAAGAAGGAGATTTCGATGAATATATCGAATCATCGGATAGTAATGGGGACTCAGCGAGACTTCGAGGAAGCAAAGGTAGCAAGGATCAATTTTGCCATGTATAACCGGTAGATAAACTCAAGAAGAATTGGTGGTACCTTTTGATGAATTCCTAGCACCGATTGATCTATTCAAGACGCATCGGGAGATAGGAGAAGAATCATTGAAGGCACTCTTCCGCCGATCCCGACGAGCACTTTGGGTCGAGGACAAAACCGAGAATCGAATCTAATGAGAATGAAGGTGAATGGAACTGCCCAGAGGAAATCGACGACTACTTAGAGTTCACTTTGCGATCGACGAAGATCCGTAGCTAGATGAGATCGAGGATGAAGAAATGAAACGCTGATAGAGGATTCATGCTACGCAACACAAAAGAATTGATGGACAATGTTTCAACCGAATCGAGGCTCTAACCTCGATAAATAAGCCATCATGAAACCAGAGGTCGAGCTATAAGACCTAAAACAAGTGCATCTTGGGAGGCAACCTAAGGTTACGATTACTTTACGATTTACTTTTGCATTTTCAATTTTCAGATTTTTCGCTTTTCGTCAATTTATTTTTGAAAAATCTTTTCAAAATCTTTTCCAAAATTTCTTGTTTATTATGTTTGATTTTGAAAAACGTAAAACCAAAAGAATCGAAAAATGCAAAACAACGCGAAAATTGAGGAGGTCGGGCAGAAATTTCAATGTGGCCCATCAAAACCGCAGGGAGCAGCCCATTTCACATCCTCCCTTTTAAAACCCTCCCTTCGATTTTCTTTTACCCACACTTCATTTGTCTCCCAAAATCTTCACGTTCTTCATATTTTGCACTTACCCATTGCATTCTTAGCTTATACATCCATCAACAACATCAAGTAAGTGATCTCTCCTCTCGCTCATCTCAATTTCATCTTCATTATCAAGTTTAAATCATTTAACTCTTTGCTTGCACCTTCTTCATACTTCTTTGGTGTATTGCAATTACATGCTTCATTTGATTGATACGGGTCTAATTGTTGATGAGATTACATGCTTATCGGGTAGTTTAACTTGTTATCACTTGTTTTGGTAGAGATATGGCGCTTGATAGAGAATTTGAGAGTTTTGTTCATGCCCACTAAGTGTTTGATGAAATGCCTTAAGGAAACAAATTCTCTTGATGAATTCTATCTCTTCGATTACATGCTTGTATGGTTTTTACTTGATGATTTATGCTTAGGAAACATACTTAAGCCATATGCTCTTAGGATGACCCTTCATACGCATGATGCTCTCTAACTTGATACTTGAGAACTTGAGGAATCGAGTTTATGTGACTAGTTCTTGTATTGTTTTGGAGTTGCTATTGATCTTGTTACAAGCTAAGTTTTAGGATGCATGATGTGCCAAATGCTAGGTTTGGGGAGAAGAAACTCCATTGATGTGCATGTTAGCCTTAGAATTGATTTAGCTCCAAACATGCTATCTCACATACTTTTTTGAACCTAGGCACCATGAGGAAGGCCTAGGAAGAGTGTTATTCGCCTTCGCCTCGAGGGAGCTCTTGCATGGTCGAGGTGAACAATAACCGAGGAGTAGCTCCAAATAAACATCAAATCAAATTCTCCTTAGAGAATTTCAACCGTATGCTCACGCTTGCACGACAAGGATGGTGACCTTTACCTCTTGTCTCGATGGCTACAACCTCGATATAGTCAAGGAGTTCTATGCGTAGTTCTTCCAACTAGAAGTGGACGACCTAGATGATGAGATCGAGCCTCCTATCACCGTAAGTGGAGTCTAGTTCACATTCTGACATCGTGCTATCAACAAGTTCTATGAGATACCGTAGAAGGACAAGATGTCAATCTTTGGAGCGCCAAGACCGACTTGAGCTACGAGGAAGTGAAAGATGAGATCCATCGCACGCTTTTGAGGAACGATTACGAGGAAGATGACATACAAAGGAGATACTGACCGCCTCAACGACTATGCCACGCTTGGGTGCAATTTAGCGTACAACAATGACCAAGGAAATAAAATTTGGAGTCGACATGAGGAGGCATTATCGGTCTATTCAATAATGGCAAGACACTACGCTGACATCAAGGATCTTCATGGAAGAAATACTTTCGCTAAAGGAAAGCACAGAGGAACCTTCCATTTACAGATCGATATCAGGATATGTGATGAGTCGATATTTTAGCGACTCATTTAGTCCTTTTAGCCGTAATTTGTTATGTTTGCTAGCCTTTTTATTAGTGTTTTAGTTCATTTTCACGCTTGATATTTTGTGTTTTTGTACTTTTTTAGGTTTTTAGGTAAAGGCAAGAAGTCGAGGATCATTGTGCAATTTGAAGCTCTTCCAAAGCTTCTAGAAGCACACAAGGCTAAGTAGTGGCCAAGCAAAGGCCTCCCATTTTTCCCACTTCTTCCTATTTTCACTCCCTTTTCTTAACCTCCATGTCACCACCTTGGAGTAATGGCCACTACTTGGCCTCAGGTGCTTCTAGAAGCTTTGGAAGAGATTCAAATTGCACAATGGTCCTCTAACTTCGCCTTTACCTAAAAACACCTAAAAAGTACAAAATACACAAAATACCCAAAAGTGAAAATGACCTAAAACACTAATAAAAAGCTAGAAGACATAACAAAATACTTGCTAAAAGGACTAAATGAGTCGTTAAAATATTGACTCATCAAACTCCCAAACCAAACTTTTCTCGCCCCTCGAGCAAACAAGACTCTAAAATGTCCTAGAAAAGAAAAAACAAAAAGACAAGACACAACACATAAGAGTTCAATCAACAAGCAACCGGAACAACCATTGCAAGAGTCCAAATTTAAAACTAATGTAAACTTGTATCCCTCTAACGCTAAGTAAGTAGCATAGCAAAGATCACAATCATCCATTTCATAAGTAATAAACTCGACTTACCCTAGCAAAGGTCTCACAAAAGGATAATATATGTGCAACTCAAGTCTCTCTTCCGAAGTGTCCAAGAAATAAGGGTATTCACTGAGACCTAACTTAGGAAAGTGACAACAAACGCCACAAGGTCGCCACTAATATTACATGCTTTTGCACTCAATTCAAACGAATCGAAAGGACTTTTAGGTGAAAAAGATCAAATCAATACAAGGAATAGAAATACGCTGCTCGTGCTTTGCTCTTTTTGCACGTTTTATTTCTCTTTTTTTTACCATGTGCTTTGCACTTTTTGCACAAATTTTCTTTTTTGATCTCAATTTTTCAAGTGTTCCCCAATATGTTGCTCATGATCCGACTTATGGTCGGTTTGAGTACACCCCATCAACCTCACAACATACGAGAACCGCCACGCTACCGGTTTATAGGTAGTATTGGCATACAATTTGAGAACATAAAATCAACCTCACAAAGATACACAATCATCCCCAAGGCTGGTTTATAGGTAGTATTGGAAATGACCAAAGATTATCTCAAACGATCACAAGGATCCTGGGAAAACACTTCGAGATTTTTTCTTTTTTCTTTTTTTTATAATGTCAGCAATCAATACAAAGCAATTTCAAAATCGACCAAAAGTTCAAATATAGAAAGGAGTGAGCCTGAGTATGTAGTAACAAGTACCCTTCTCCCCAAACCTGTTCCTTGAACGGGTTTGGGAATCGAGACAACATGTTAAAACGCTGCTCCTCATACTCGATTAAAAAGAGTGCACATGTATATGAAGTGGCCCAAGGATTTTCCTTGCTCATCCTACTAGAATCACACACTTGCCGGCATAATATTTTTTCATCTACTTATAGGCTTCTCAACGCTTTTTGACTGCTAGAATAGGAAGACTTTCTATTTACAAGTGAAACGGACTAAAATTGTAATACCTCAGTTTTTAAGTTAACTTAGTATTTTTGGGTCTTGTAAGATATATTAAAAGTGTGTTTATTTGTGTGAACAAGTTTTAGAAAATTTTGAAGTGTGAATTTGGGGACCAAATTCTTTAAGGAGGGGTGAGTGTGACACCCTGATTTTAACATACCTTAGTACTTTTGTCCTTACATGATTTATTGTTATTTTTATTTGTCTCAAGTATATTAGAATTGTATTAGTATGTTGGTGAAGTTTGTTTTAAAGTTTATTATTTGTTTTAGAAGTAAATAACTTGTCATTTGTAATATGTGTGGTTATTTATTTTGTACTTTCTTTGAAGAAGAGAAATTATTTTGGTGTATTTTTCCTACTAATAAATCTAATTATTTTATCCTTTAATTTGTTGGTGTAATTATTTGAAAATAATTTGATATTCATCTCTTAAATTTATCTTTATGAATGATTAATGTGCCAAGACTTGTTTTTAATTGTCTAGCTTAATTCAATACTTTATTTGTTCGCTTTGAATGATGTATAATGTGAAGAGTGCCCTTTTGATTATGTATTTTAATGTATATCATTATTTGTGTGGCTTGTTTAGATTTAAAGATTAACTTCAATTGCCGTCATGTGAGTTCATTATATGTTATATTAATAGTAGTTAAGTTAGAAGAAGTCTAAGAGTCTTTTTAATTATCTTATTTAAATGTAAGTCTTTATATGTGTGCTTTATTGCTGAATAATGTGAAGTGTTAATTCTCAAATGAATACAAGTCTTTATGTATGTGCCTTATTGATGATTATTTGAAGAGTTTTCCTTTAATTAACTAATTCAAGATAAGCTAATTATATATGTTCTTTGATTGATTTATAATGTGAAGAGTCACTTTTAAATTATGTAATGTACATGGATGTCTTATGTGTCTGGGGCTCTCTTAATGTTTTGAAATTAAAGTGTTATTTTATATTCATATATATCAAAATACAAGAGTTTGGTAACTTGAGGTTTCTTTAATGAATGAAATATTTTTCTTTCTTTTTCATGTTATGGTACGAAAGGTCGCGTGTAATGTCGAATGTTTCCTGCTATGTTGCGGGTATGTTTCGATCAACGTTTTGATTTTCTTTTCCTTAATCATTTATGTTTATTTTCATGTTACTTATGCATGTCTAATTGTAAGTTAAATATTACATAGGCATGTTCAATCTTTTGAGTTTAATTGTTACATGTGCATGTCTAATTCTGGTTCAATTCAATTGCTCTAAATGTTGCATTTTTTGTGTGTCACATTTTATTTTTGTGAACAATTGACCCTAAAGTGTACAAAAACGTTTTTGCCTCTCTTTCCTTGTTAAATCTGATCCTTTTTTTATTACTTAAGGCATTTAAATGTTTGGGAAAGAAATTGATTGGCCTATCTTATGTTGGCACTTTTATTGTTGGTTTTATGTGAGTTTTAAGTGCAATTTAAGCCATTTAAATTGCCTTTTATTTTTAACTCTTCAACCCTTTCATCTTCACTCAATCCACCCTATAAATACCCCCTTCTTGCAGCCACTTTTACTCACAAAAATTCTTAGTATTCTCCCAAAAATCTTCAAGTACTATTGTCTTTTTCTTTCAATTTTGTAGCTTGTTCTTCTTGCAAGTACTTTCATGGTTCTTGCTCTTCCTAACCTTCAAAATGTGAGTGTTCTACAAAACTATATATATGTATTATTTTCATAACCTGGAAGGTATTTAATATGTTTTCAACTTATATATAAGTAGTGCATGTTTTCCAAAATGCATGTTCTATTGCATAAAACCAAATCACGAAAGAGTTTTAAAGATATTTCCAATCGATTTTGAAATATATGTATATTTTGTTTTATATACATGATTGTTATTTTGTTTTGATTGACGATTCAAGAAAGATACGACGCTTGGTTTAGGTTAATAGACTTGTAGTTTGGTCATTTCGGCAAGTAGCTACTTGTCGGTTTCCTTTGCTCATTCCCTTTAAATCGAGTGAAGCCTTCACCGATTTAGTCAGTTCGTAGAATTCCACCTATACCTTGAATGGTCCCGAATGGATAGTTTGATCGACTATCGTGAGATATAAGGCCTGCTTTTACTGGGGTTATAAGGAGCGGCATGAAATAATGTTTTTCGAAAAGTATACGTTATTGAAAGTATATTGATTTTAAGTTCTTTCAAGTTTGTAGCTTGTTCTTCTTGCAAGTACTTTCATGGTTCTGCTCTTCCTAACCTTCAAAATGTGTGTGTTCTACAAAACTATATATATGTATTATTTTCATAACCTGGAAGGTATTTTAATATGTTTTCAACTTATATATAAGTAGTGCATGTTTTCCAAAATGCATGTTCTATTGCATAAAACCAAATCACGAAAGAGTTTTAGCATATTTCCACTGATTTTGAAATATATGTATATTTTGTTTTATATACATGATTGTTATTTTGTTTTGATTGACGATTCAAGAAAGATACGCTTGGTTTAGGTTAATAGGCTTGTAGTTTGGTCCTCGCCTCATGAAGCTACTTGTCGTTTCCTTTGCCCATTCCCTTTAAATCGAGTGATAGAAGCCTTCACCGACGATTTAGTCAGCTCAGAGAATTCCACCCCTATACCTTGAATGGTCCCGAATGGATAGTTTGATCGACTATCGTGAGATATAAGGCCTGCTTTTACCGGGGTTATAAGGAGCGGCATGAAATAATGTTTTTCTAAAAGTATACGTTATTGAAAGTATATTGATTTTAAGTTCTTTCAAGTTTGTAGCTTGTTCTTCTTGCAAGTACTTTCATGGTTCTTGCTCTTCCTAACCTTCAAAATGTGAGTGTTCTACAAAACTATATATATGTATTATTTTCATAACTCGAAGGTATTTTAATATGTTTTCAACTTATATATAAGTAGTGCATGTTTTCCAAAATGCATGTTCTATTGCATAAAACCAAATCACTTAAAGAGTTTTAGCATATTTCCACCGATTTTGAAATATATGTATATTTTGTTTTATATACATGATTGTTATTTTGTTTTGATTGACGATTCAAGAAAGATACGACGCTTGGTTTAGGTTAATAGACTTGTAGTTTGGTCATTTCCGTGAAGCTACTTGTCGGTTTTTGCCCATTCCCTTTAAATCGAAAGTGATAGAAGCCTTCACCGATTTAGTCAGTTCGTAGAATTCCACCCCTATACCTTGAATGGTCCCGAATGGATAGTTTGATCGATCATCGTGAGATATAAGGCCTGTTTATCGTGGGGTTATAAGGAGCGGCATGAAATAATGTTTTTCTAAAAGTATACGTTATTGAAAGTATATTGATTTTAAGTTCTTTCAAGTTTGTAGTTTGTTCTTCTTGCAAGTACTTTCATGGTTCTTGCTCTTCCTAACCTTCAAAATGTGAGTGTTCTACAAAACTATATATATGTATTATTTTCATAACCTGGAAGGTATTTTAATATGTTTTCAACTTATATATAAGTAGTGCATGTTTTCCAAAATGCATGTTCTATTGCATAAAACCAAATCACGAAAGAGTTTTAGATATTTCCACTAATTTTGAAATATATGTATATTTTGTTTTATATACATGATTGTTATTTTGTTTTGATTGACGATTCAAGAAAGATACGACGCTTGGTTTAGGTTAATAGGCTTGTAGTTTGGCTGGCCTTCATGAAGCTACTTGTCGGTTTCCTTTGCCCATTCCCTTTAAATCGAGTGATCAAGCCTTCACTGATTTAGTTGGCTCGTAGAATTCCACCCCTATACCTTGGAATGGTCCTGAATGGATAGTTTGATCGACTATCAGGGAGATATAAGGCCTGTTTTACTGTGGGGTTATAAGGAGCGGCATGAAATAATGTTTTTCCTAAAAGTATACGCTATTGAAAGTATATTGATTTTAAGTTCTTTCAAGTTTGTAGTTTGTTCTTCTTGCAAGTACTTTCATGGTTCTTGCTCTTCCTAACCTTCAAAATGTGAGTGTTCTACAAAACTATATATATGTATTATTTTCATAACTGAAGGTATTTTAATATGTTTTCAACTTATATATAAGTAGTGCATGTTTTCCAAAATGCATGTTCTATTGCATAAAACCAAATCACGAAAGAGTTTTAGATATTTCCACGATTTTGAAATATATGTATATTTTGTTTTATATACATGATTGTTATTTTGTTTTGATTGACGATTCAAGAAAGATACGACGCTTGGTTTAGGTTAATAGACTTGTAGTTTGGTCGGGCCTCATGAAGCTACTTGTCGGTTTCCTTTCCCTTTAAATCGAGTGATAGCCTTCTTCACCGATTTAGTCGGCTCGTAGAATTCCACCCTATACCTTGAATGGTCCCGAATGGATAGTTTGATCGACTATCGTGAGATATAAGGCCTGCTTATCGTGGGGTTATAAGGAGCGCATGAAATAATGTTTTTCCGAAAAGTATACGTTATTGAAAGTATATCGATTTTAAGTTCTTTCAAGTTTGTAGCTTGTTCTTCTTGCAAGTACTTTCATGGTTCTTGCTCTTCCTAACCTTCAAAATGTGAGTGTTCTACAAAACTATATATATGTATTATTTTCATAACCTGGAAGGTATTTTAATATGTTTTCAACTTATATATAAGTAGTGCATGTTTTCCAAAATGCATGTTCTATTGCATAAAACCAAATCACGAAAGAGTTTTAGCATATTTCCACTAATTTTGAAATATATGTATATTTTGTTTTATATACATGATTGTTATTTTGTTTTGATTGACGATTCAAGAAAGATACGACGCTTGGTTTAGGTTAATAGGCTTGTAGTTTGGTCGGGCCTCATGCGAGCTACTTGTGGTTTCCTTTGCCCATTCCCTTTAAATCGAGTGATGTGCCTTCACTGATTTAGTTGGCTCGTAGAATTCCACCCCTATACCTTGGAATGGTCCTGAATGGATAGTTTGATCGACTATCAGGGAGATATAAGGCCTGTTTTACTGTGGGGTTATAAGGAGCGGCATGAAATAATGTTTTTCTGAAAAGTATACGTTATTGAAAGTATATCGATTTTAAGTTCTTTCAAGTTTGTAGCTTGTTCTTCTTGCAAGTACTTTCATGGTTCTTGCCTTCCTAACCTTCAAAATGTGAGTGTTCTACAAAACTATATATATGTATTATTTTCATAACCTGGAAGGTATTTTAATATGTTTTCAACTTATATATAAGTAGTGCATGTTTTCCAAAATGCATGTTCTATTGCATAAAACCAAATCATTTAAAGAGTTTTAGCATATTTCCACCGATTTTGAAATATATGTATATTTTGTTTTATATACATGATTGTTATTTTGTTTTGATTGACGATTCAAGAAAGATACGACGCTTGGTTTAGGTTAATAGGCTTGTAGTTTGGTCGGGCCTCGGGCGAGCTACTTGTTTGCTTCTTTGCCCATTCCCTTTAAATCGAGTGATAGAAGCCTTCACCGATTTAGTCAGCTCAGAGAATTCCACCCTATACCTTGGAATGGTCCCGAATGGATAGTTTGATCGACTATCGTGAGATATAAGGCTGCTTTATCGTGGGGTTATATGGAGCGGCATGAAATAATGTTTTTCCTAAAAGTATACGCTATTGAAAGTATATTGATTTTAAGTTCTTAATTTTTATTGTTATGATTTTAATGAAAACATCTCACTAAAATCTTTGAACACTCATTGAGGTTTTTCTCACACTTGTTTTTTCCCTTCCTTGTAGGTGAGATGGCGCTTAAGAATGACGATCGATAAACTCAAAGAAACTAAGTGTGTAGTGGGATTTGGGATTTTATCAATGAAAATAATGTCCTTTTGTGTATTTCAAAAACTCATGTCATTTCCTGTTATATTGTGTATCTTTTGAAGACAAGAATGTTAAAAATTTTGTAGTTTTATTTGCTGAATAAAATATATTTTATTCCAGCAACTTCGAACGAAAGGTTGTCTCAGAATCTCCCATGTTTCACTAAATGTTTCGACTCTGCTTTCGCCCGACGTCTCGACTGAAATTCTCTTCTTTTAAAAACCCAAAAGTCGGAGCGTTACAAATGGAATCAGAGCCTAAGTTTTTTTTCTTAGGCTAAGCCAGGATAGGGTCTTCGGACTTTGGGTAAATTTTGAGTGAGAAGTTTGCTGAGTTGCCGGTTGAACATTCTTTGCGCATTTCCAAAGTACCTTTTCTTACTTCCATGCTTGGTCTTTTTTATTTATTTTTTTTCCCTTGGAGGCGTTGTTTTTTTTTTCCGACTCCACATCTGCTTTTCATTTTAAATGAGCATACTTTCAAGGTATCAAACACTTAGAATTGACCTTTAGCATTGTTTTTCTCTTGTCTTTTTTTGTTCTAGACTTTAATTGTAATATGCAAAAGTTGAACTTGCTTGCCCTAATTTCTTTACTAGTTACTTTTATTTGGTTACAGATGATTCAACTTGTGTTAATTGAATAGTTAAGATTCTGGTTATTTTGGTAGTGTGCATGAACTTCCAACATGGTCTCTTAAGTTGGTATCAATTTTTTTCCTCATTGATGCATGAAAGGAAGACAATAATTTTGCACGTGTCTTTCATGTTTCTATTGACGTTCCGACAACTTTTCGTTTCTCCTTAAAAAAAAAAGTCGAAAGGCTTTATTGTATAGTTTCGCTCAATGTGTTCTTTGTATGGAAAACTTCAATTTTTTCAAACATTTTCTTATGTCAAAATTGCTTTAGCGGTTTGGATTTGGGGACCAAATTCTTTTAAGGAGGGTGAGTGTAATACCCCGCTTTTATATTAACTTGGTATTTTTGGGCCTTGTATGATTAACTAAAAGTGTGTTTATTTGTGTAACATATTTTAGAAAATTTTGAAGTGGGAATTTGGGGACCAAATTCTTTTAAAGAAAGGTGAGTGTGACACCTCACATTTTAACGTACCTTAGTACTTTTTGTCCTTACATGATTTATTAGTGTTACTTTATTTGTCCCGAAGTATATTAGAATTATTTTAGTATGTTGGTGAAGTTTGTTTTAAAAGTTTATTATTTGTTTTAGAAGTCAATAACTTGTCAGTTTGTAATATGTGTGGTTATTTATTTTGTACTTTCTTTGAAGAAGAGAAATTATTTTTGGTGTATTTTTCCTACTTAAAAATTTGATTATTTTATCTTTTAATTTGTTGGTGTAATTATTTGAAAATAATTTGATATTCATCTCTTAAATTTATCTTTATGAATGATTAATGTGTCAAGACTTCTTTTTAATTGACTAGTTACTTCAATTCTTTATTTATTTGCTTTGAATGATTTATAATGTGAAGACTCAATTTTGAATTATATAGTGTACATGCATGTCTTATGTGTGTGGGGCTCTCTTAATGTTTTGAAATTAAAGTGCTATTGTATTGTTAGGAATAACTGTTTAGAAAGGTGCTTAGTTCTCTTGGTTTACTTGAACATTGTAAAAGAGGAAAATCACTAAGTATGTTAGTCTAGCACATCTTGTATAGGATGTTTGGTCTCTGAATGTAATTTTTATTTATTTGAAGAAGTCCAAGAAGGAAGCATCCAAGCAAAGGAACTCATTTCCAGAAGACTGAAGTTTGCTCAAGATTGTTGAAGACTAAGGAGAAAAGTCTTCTCAGATACCCACACATTTCCTGCATTTAGGGTTTGCACCAAACTAGGAAAGGATGGTCGTCATTCGCCACGTAATAAAGTCGGTGTTGACGCTGGGCTCGGGCCATCCATTTGGGCAGATAGTGGGTCACTGGTTTACCCATTTTTGATCACGCTAAGCCCATGGATGACCACTTTACAAATCACATAAAAGATCGTCCGGGTAGATCCCTCAACGGATAAACTTTACCAATGATTGCTGCCCCAGTCCGAGCCACTACAAGTCTATGAAAGACTACTCAGACTCTCACATTCATGAGTAGACGCAACGGACATATCTAATACATCCAAATCCTACCATTCTAATCAATCATCATTGATTTACACTTCTCAAGAAAAAGCAAACAAGGGTACTTGGATTTGTCCATACATCCGAGCTAAGATAAGTTTATGGTTCCTCATCATCGGATTGTAATTATTATGGATGTTTGACTTATTTCTACGGATGTCTATCCTACGAATTTGAGAAATGTCCGAGTAACCAACAGTTGGATAATTCAGGCAAGATTATCAAGTAAAGATAAAGGGAACAAGACAGAATTATCTTAAACATAATAGATAATTGTGTGGAAAAATATAATCAGTGTACTTGGCAATGTTCCGTGCCATCAGAAGATTAGTTTTCAGAAATTACATCATTTCCACGGGGCATACCCCGGACTTCTAATTGAGGGGAGGTCGGCTCCGGCTTCATCGGGCAGAAGCGGATTAGTGGAGGACGGATTGACATTCGAGGTGCCCGTGCGTGATTCCGCAATGGCATCAAAGGTAGCCTTGATGTTCTCGAACAAGTTGAAGTCCGCATCATGGCCGACGATCCGAGAAGGCATGAAGTACCAATCCTTCAGATAGTTCATGTTTTTATTGAATAGCGTGAAGCACACCTTCCCTATAGCCCTCGGGACACATTTGGGGAGAAAACGTCCGCCATTGGTGATTTCAATTTCACCTTCCTCGGTGACCACCTCCGCGAACTCACAGGCCGCTAAACGCTCATTCGGGACGACTTCCACCGGGAATTCAACTCCACTGGCATCCGCGGATGGATCCAATCCTTCTGCCTTCTAATCGAAGCTCTGAGACACTATCCCTTTCGCCTGCAGTTGGCCGATGGCGGATGAGAACCCTTCCAGACGAAGAGCATCAGCCTTGTCTGCCATAAAGAACTTGATGGAGTCGACTTCATGAAGTCCTTCATACCGAGCCGGATTTAACCGGAGATCTTCGAGAGCGCGTCCTTGGACTCCAAGAATGCCTTCATCGCCTTATCGATAAAGTTCACCTGCCATTCCAAGTCCGAATTTACCTCCTACCAGCTAGCCTTCAACTTGACAATGAGCGTATCCTTCTTTTTCAATTAGGCCTCCGCCTCCTCCACGGATGCAGCCAAAGCCTTATGCAGGTCTTCCTCAATAGTGGCCCTCTCACTGGCCTTCCACTGCATGGCCTTGATCATACATCTGAGCTACAAGAAATTCGTAATGTCAGAAGTCATATTTCTAACACAAAATCTGATACCAACGAAAGAAAAAACACACGGAGTTACTTACCCTTTGATGCAGCTCGTGGAACTCTCCAACCCTTTCAATCTCGGGGAGCCCACAACTCCGTTCAAACTCCGCATCAATGGCCGCCTGGTCGGATAACGACAAAGACAACAGAGAATCGCTGCTCTTCGATGCCGAGGTGCATCCGAGGTAGCATTTCTCGTTCGGCCAGAAACGATAGCATCACGCATCAGTACATCCCCCGCAGGCGTGGACGCAGCAGAACCACCAGGACCAGACGTCCTCGGAGCACCTTCGGTCGGTGGCTTCGACGCAGTGGTACTGCGGGTCGCCGGACCTTTGCCCTTGTCGGGCACCTCCAGAATCATGATCCTCATCCGCGCCCTTCCGCCGCCCTCCTCGTGAGCAAAGAGGGCATTCTCGGGATCCACCATAGGTAGACCCTACGGACGCAGTTAATAATCTCGGCCGCCAAAGGGCAAGCTCGAGAGATTGCGCCCTCTCGCCGCTTCTTTTCGCGGAGGGTCGGCATGATATATTCAAACCAAGAGGCTGTATGAATAAACGGCGTCGATACGGACTTATATACAAATAATGTACACCTACAAAACAAGTAATAATACACGAGTCTCAAGGAATCCCTACAAATGTCGGTCTTTCCTGACCTCAACAACGTTAGTCCGTCTGACAAATACGCAGTAGCGCCGACATATCAATCTGTGAAACGGATATGTTGGTGGATTATTTTTCTTGTGGATCTCCGCCGCCCACGGAGCCACATTCTTGGGAAGGGGGCGCCAATCCGGAATGCTCTCCCTCAGATATTTTGTGGGCAACCCCCACTGTTCTCGTCTCCTCGCGGACTGCCCGGGCTTCAAAGACATCCGCATGAAGACGTACTTTTCCCACCATTTAGATCCGAGCGAGGAAATGGGATCCGAAATAAAGTTATACGATTTTCTATTTACAAATGTATAAATAAGGGGATTCCTCGGACTAAAGGTCACATTGAATAGCTGCCGGAAATTCTCAAAATTTACCGACTGTCCTTTCTTCGCATAGAAAACTGCGAAGCAAATCAAGTTTCCCAAGGATTTGAGGATAACCTGACTCGGACCTATCCCGATGTGATTCAAGATGTGCTTCAACTCAGAGGCAATGGGGATCTTCCATCCGTAGGAGAAAGCCGCTTCGTGCACACACATATATCCCGCTGGTTGATTGTAGAAGGCATGCCCGGGCTCCGGAACCATGATTTCGACGGACTCAGGGATTTCCCACTTCCGCCCACTCCGAATGTCGTCAGCTTCACCTCGACGACATGTGGGAAGTAGACCGCCCACGCTGAGCTCACCGTGACGGATCCGCTGATAACGACAACAGACGCAGGATTAGGGAATTTAGTCCGCTTAGCCCCACGACCCACAACCAATGGAGGATTGGGTTGAGCGGGAACCCCTGGGTGCAACACAATTTGGCGCCCAGAACGTCTTTGCGGACGAGCAGCTTGAGGGGCTTCCTCATCTTCCTCCTCATCATCATCCTCTTCTTCTTCTCCATATTCATCCTCTTCTTCTCCACCTTCGGGTCTCCCAGATGTACTTGGGTTGTTCGGACTGCTTCCGCCATAGCCAAGTCCTCCTCACCAAATTTCAAACATCTCTACATCGTCGCCTCACGCACCGGTTGCCTTCCTTCTCCATCCGAGGCACACTTCCACCAACCGATATACCACCACTCATCGATGGTCCGAGATCGGACTCGCACTTGTTCTCACAATGTTGCCTCGCTACTCACCACATCATTTCGAAAGCAGAGTACCACGGACCCCTTGCCCAGCATCTGAATCACCGGATGAAACAACCTCCACAACATCCGCCTTGTTCACCTCCGCAGGAAGGTTGTTTTGCGGGATCTCCAACTCCAGTTCGTCTGATGCGGACGAGGTTACCACACCAGATTCGGATCCTCGGGCTATTCTCCATCAGAATCAAGGACCTCGTCGATTTTGACTTTCACTCATGGACATCATAGGGCACAAGGAAACGGATTAGAAAATGACATGGTGGTCGTCCGAGTTCATTTATGTATCTTATTAAGTCCCACGTCCCAAAACGCCCTACCTTATGGCGTAGTTCCTTCGGGTCATTTTTCCTAACTATCGCACCTACTCGCACGTAAGGCCACGCCATAAGGGAGTTCTAGGTGCCAATTGGCACTATTATCTACCGTGCAAGGTGCCACAAACAGAAGTTCAACAAGCCCATCGCTATATTCAACCATACACGGCATGCTTACAAGGCAAGCATACGAGTCATATCCACAAATTGATACTATAAATTCAACTACTAACACATGCAATAGTAGGATAATCGAAACTCAACATGCGCGCATCACCGCAAAAAATAACCTATCTCTATAGCATACGAGCACGAAAATTCCACAAGATACATCCATCCGGTAGAAGAAACAATATTCAAATTTCGAGGAAGCTAGATTTACTTACTTGTTGTAGCCGGAGAAAGGTTGATGGACAACGTTCGCTATCTCTCCGACAAGAATTTGCACGGCAGATTCGATTACTCACCAAACCTTGTTTGCTCGGAATATAGTTACTTGCTCGAATTGCTTAAGAGTGCTCTGAATTCAATTCGGCTAAAGTGTGACAATGACAGAATTGCGATCTATTTATAGAGGGACAATTGTGGAAGACGTCACCTCGACTTTTAACCCTAGCCGCTGATCATTTCAATCCAATGAGTGCGCCGGCTCATCGATGGAAAAAATACGTTGTACACCATTAAATCGTCTCAGGATCCTCACTCATGGGCTGGACGGATGACTTATTGGGCCCCTTAGATCACTGTTCATCGGCCCAAGTGGATCATTTCACATATCTGGCCCAACGGATTACTTCCTACACACTCTTCCACAACGAACTCCTTCCTATCCTAAACTGCATTGATCTCGATATATCTCGGTTAAATACCTTTTTCCTTCTACAATCATGATTATTCCTATCCCGGACATAGAATGGAAAGGGGGGAGGGGGGAGAGAGATATATTAATTTCCTGAAACACGGATACGGATGGTGTGACATAAAAAGAAGGGATTTTCTCCTCACATTAAACGATTCGACACGCCCTAAACACACTTGTTCCTTCACTTATAGTTCCACAACTATCTTCTACTAAGATACTTGGAAACTAGGGGGACATATGTTGATACGGATATGTGTCCAATCCGTTAAGGGCGCCATAGAGCGTGTCCTAGAGCGCATCACGGTTTAATTTCCAATTCAGTACTGGTCCGACACATGGTCCGTCCTAGTGAGTCAACCAGTACGCTAAAGTCACTACACCCCCACGGTTAGTCCGAGCTAGCTGGGAAAAGGACTTCTAAACTCGATCGAAGTCAAGATAAAGATGCCCAACGGACCGGATGAGATAGCCTCTGACGCCACCTTTGCAATAAGACCAAACGCATCGAACCACGAGATACTTCCGTGAGACTATCGGCTCGACATCCAGGTTAATCGAGGTTAGATCAATCAAGAAGACAGCTTCTATCCTAAGGACTTACATGCACCAACAAAGTGAACAAAGACTCGGTAGGGAATGGACCGATTTATCCTCCCAGGACCAATACACGGTATTGGACTATAACATACTGTTGGGCCATGGGCCAAAGGAATGTCGCTATCCTTGAATCCATACCTTACACTTGACATCATCTTATGAGTCACCTCATAACCTATGATAATTATAACTATAGCACAAGGTCCAAGACCTTAAGGTAAGAAAGAAGTGATAAAGTTTCCAATATCATAATCTTCCACATAACTATTACATTGAGAGCTCCCAACTCTCTCTCGAGTAAGTCTCACCGGATTGACATACGCAATCCGGGTAACCCTTTCTAACCCCCCCACTTAGTCCTTTCAGGTATTCAAGCTCGGACAGGTACTGCTTCGGACTTCAAGTAGGAGGCGGATCTTAGGCTAGGTTACTTGTAATAGTTTAGTTAGTATTTGAGGTCTTACCCCTCAACAGTGTGTTTTGTCTAGTGACCTTGGACACGCTTGCTTCTTCAAAGAACCTTTGGTGGGTGCTTTTCAAAGAACCTCTACACTTTCAAAGAACCTTAGCCCTTTTTGATTTCTGTAGGACTTGAGAGATGACTAAATCATCATCATCATCATCATCATCATCATCATCATCAGAGCTCTCATCAGCATTAGGAACTGATTGGTCCATAATCCCTGCGGTTTCTGCAGATAGGGCTTGATACTTGCCACTACTCTCATTTTTACCAATGAGTTCATCAGCAAGGCTTTCCTTGGTAGCATTGATGAGTTCATCAGCGCTTGTATCTTTTATGCATTGATGAGTTCATCTTCATTGATGAGTTCATCAAGAGGGCGTGATGAGACAATATTCTAACGCCTCATTTGGTCCTTTTAGCGGTCTTTTGTTAGTCTTTGACCATAGTTTTATAGTGTTTTTGTAATGCTTTTATGCTTTGGTACTTTGTTTGTGTTTTGCAGGATTTTTTGTGTTATTTGGTCCCGAAGGTGAAAATCGGAGTGAAGACATTGGTTATAGACGGAAGTGGATTCGGAGTTCGGACGAAGAATTGAGAGGCGTTTTAGCGTGACTTGCAAAAGTGATTATTTACGGAGCAGTCTAGGAATTTTGGACATAACTCTCTCATATGAAGTCCGATTTACCTGATCTCGTGTCCTCGAAAGATAATTCAAAAGGCTACAACGCTCATTCTAGAATCAGAGGCAAATTCCTCCTGTAGAAGAAGATATGGACGTCGTAATCTGGCTGGCAGAAACATCCAAGAAGCGGCGAGGATTTTTGTTCGTGGCCGCGAGAACTTACGAGAGCAGATTTCTGTACACTCTCCTAGTCGAATTCTGCTAGGATTCTACTCGTTTTTTCTCCTTTAAATAGATTTCTTTCACCATAACTTTAGACATAACTCCTTTAACCCTAGATTTACATAGAAAAGGAGCTCCTAGATTCAGACATTAACATTGAGATATCTTTGGAGCTTGGTTATTCATTGATTTTTATCATCAAGATTATTGGTATTGATTTCTCCATCGCTTTCTTCTATGTAATTCGCTCTTTATCTTATCGATTGAGTGGTATGTTATTGCATTCGAGTTTATCATCTATGTTTCATAGAACTAATATGAGAAGAACACCTTTGAATACAAGAGTATGTGAAGATTATGCATATTCGCTTTAGGGTTTATCAAATCACTCATATAGGTTAGTCTTGTATAAAATCTTCGTAAAAACCTTCAATTCGATAACTCCGTATTAAATTCTCTAAATTGTTCATGTTTAAGGATCATGAATTGACGACTTACCATTTGTCCAAGATAATATTTTCTAAGAACAATTGGTTGAATCGAATTGATTGATTTGTCAGACAACCACCGTGTGACAAATATGAGTGTTTTCCTAGTCCAAATTAGCATAATCGATCTTGCATCGTATTCAACTTTCTCTCATTGTTGATCGTAATCTTAGCCTTAGTCAATCTAATTAGAAGTATTCAAAACCATCAATCAAACTGTTACTCACAAACAATCTGTTTACTTTCACTCGTTGTGGTAGCTTGATTATTTCCCAAGAGAACGATACCGAGTAAAGCATAGTCTACAACTACAGCTTATTCTTTTAAGTTATTTAGAGTATAATTTGAGCTCATCATGGCGGCAGATATCTGAGAGTCGATGATGAGACAATATTATAACATCTTATTGGGTCCTTTTTTGTGGTCTTTGTGAGTCTTTGTCTTGGGTTTTGTAGTCTTTTAGTCGGTTTTTGCGCTTGGTGTTTTGTTTGTGTTTTGTAGGAATCTATGCCGTTTGAGCCATATGAGAACAGGTCATCTAGCATAGCTCGTCGCGGTGAGGGATTCGGTCCGCCGCGGCGAGATTTTACGAGAGTGGAATTGAATCTTCCAGCATGGCTCGCTGCGGCGAGGAATTTAGTCCGCCGCGGCGAGATTTTGCGAGCGATCATCTTTTGAGATTAAAGGAGACTCGCCGCGGTGAGATTTTGCGAGTGGAGCCTATGTTTTGAAGATGGAAGCTCACCATGGCAAGATTATGCGAATGATATATATATATTTCGATATAAGTTGCCACAAGAAGTTATTTTGTCCGCCATGCGACATTTTACTTAACCGGAAATACAAGGCGATATATGTCACAAGCGAAGCTATTTCTGTCACATGCGAAAGTGACGCTGAGTTTATTTTATTTTCCTTATTAGATTAGATTTGATCGCCATTCATACTTCTTTAGCCTAGTTTTGAAAAAAGCTCCAAGACCCATACATTAACATTGAGACATCTTTGGAGCTTGGTTATTGATTGATTTGATTCATCAAGATTATTCATATTGATTTCTTAATTGCTTTGTCCTTTACAATTCCTTGCATCTATGTTTCATATGATTATTACCATGAATCTTTGCATCCAATCATCGATTATTAGTAGCTAAACACCTTTGAATACAGTAGTATGTGAAGATTATGCATATTCATTCTAGGGTTTATCAAAGCACTCATATAGGTTAGTCTCGTATTAAATCTTCGTAAAAACCTTCAATACGATAAGTCCGTATTAAATTCTCTAAATTGTTCAATTTCAAGGATCGTGAATTGACGACTCACGATTTCTCCAGTATAATATCTTCTAAGAACAATTGGTTGAATCGAATTGATTGATTTTTTGTACAACGACCGTGTGACAAATATGAGTGCTATCCCTAGTTCGAATTAGCATAATTGGATGTGGCTACTGTATTCATCTTTCTCTCATTGTTAATCGTTATCTTAGCTTTAATTAAACTAGTTAGAAGTATAAACAACCCATCAATCAGATTATTGCTCGCAAGTATATGTTTACTCTCACTGCTACATAGCCTGATTAATTCCCGAGAGATCGATCCTGAGTTAGGCTTTAGTCTACAACTATAGCTTATTCTCTAATTGCTTTTTAGAGTATACTTTGAGCTCATCAAATTTGGCACCGCTGCCGGGGAATTAATTCCTATTGTAGCGCTGAGAGACGGTCGTTACTTGTTGTGACTTTATTTTACTTGGACTAACAGAAACTAAGCATTTGTTGAGTTACTGTTGTTGAGATCTAGGTATGGAGTCCTTTTCCAGCTACTACCCACCCTCTGCTAGGGAAATGGTGGATAGTGCAAATATTTTACCGAGAGCTTTCATTTAGCGAAAGCACATTGATGGCCTTAATTGCCCATGATGAGAAATTTATGCAAGTTGTTATGGAAGGGCAAGAGAGAACATGACAATAGATTGAAAGGATGATGCGCAGAATAGAGAACTCAGCAGATAGGTTGGCTAACCTCGTGGAAAGTCATGAATTTGGGGATGAAGATGAATTGGAAGAGGAGATTCAAGAAACAACAGTACTTCGTAGTGGTAAGGTTGTTGAGAAGCCAGATATGATGACTAAACCGGAAACTCCACCTACACAGCTATCGACATTACTCAGGAGGAAGCTGAGGAGACTATTGAGGATCCAAGCAGCAGCACTAAGGTCCTACATAAATTTAATAACCCCTTCCGCCCCCCGGGACCGCCAGCTCCCAAGCCATTACCATACCCGGGCAGAGTTAAGAAGCCAAAAGACGACACTAAGTTCAAATCCATCTTGGCAATGCTTTCGAAAGTTAACGTGAACATACCACTTCTGGAGCTTATCGATAATATCCCCTCCCATGCTAAGTTCTTCAAGGACCTGAATGCTAATAAGAAGAAGCTTTCGTTTACTGAAAAGCTGATTCTTCCAGAAACAGCAATTTTTGTTATCGGATTACCAGTGAAACAACAAGACCCAGGGAGCTTCGTGATTGATATACAAATGGAGAACGGGAAGGTAGCAAAAGGTATGCTCGACTTGGGAGCGAGCATTAATCTTATTACCCATGACCTTTATCAGGACCTCGGTTTGGGGAAGTTGGAACCTGTGAATATGACTTTGCAGATGGCTGATTGTAGTCTCCAGTGACCACTTGGTATTATATGGGATGCTTTGGTCAAGGTTGACACATACTTGGTACCAGCAGATTTTGTAGTTCTACCTCCCAAAGAATGCAAAGAACCAAAGCAGTAAACCATGTGATTTTGCTGGGAAGGCCATTCATGAAGACTGTCAAACTTTAAGTCAATGTTGCAGAAGGGAAGATAACGATGGATATCGGAGGCAATCGAATCAGCAAGGACGCAGTCCGTCCTACAGGTAACTCTAATGCCTATTCTATTACAGATTGTGAAACAAAACATGAGATTGCCAAAGAATTTCATTGCATCATTGATGACTGTGTATATATTGCTCTGCTTGATAATACTGCTAGTGATAAGTTAGAGCCCGCCTTGACAATAGACCCTGATAAGGAAATTGTGAGTGAGGAGAGTCCTGAACTAATCTGTACTTTAGATTCAGCTGAAACCGAACCAGTAGGTGAACTTGATCCCCCTAGTGAACCATTAGGTGAATTCAACTCCTCAAGAGAAATACTAGGGAAATCGAACCCCCTAGGCCTGACCTTAAGGAACTCCCATCCCACCTTAAGTATGCTTTCCTTGGTGAAAATTGGTCCAAACCTGTGATAATCTCTTCGAAATTGCAAAAGGAAGAAGAGAACCAACTTGTTGAGCTTCTTAAGGAGAATTTCATGCCATAGGATCGGAATTGATATATTATGCATTAGCGCAATCCGCTGCACACATTGTGATAAGTTTAGAAGATGACGGTAAACCAGTTTGGCAACCCCAGCGCAGGCTTAACCCTGTCATGCAAGATGTAGTGAAAACACAGATCCTTAATATGCTTGAGCATGACATAATTTACCCCATAGATGATAGTAGATGGGTGAGTCCTGTGCATGTAGTTCCTAAGAAGTCGGGGGTTACTGTCGAAACAAACGAGAAGAGCATAGAGGTCCCGGTAAGAAAAACCACTGTGTGGCATGTGTGCATTGACTATAGGAAACTAAACGCAGCCACTAAGAAAGACTACTTCCCTCTGCCATTCATTGATGAGATGCTTAACCGCCTTGCTGGGCGAGAGTTCTATTGTTTTCTGGATGGTCTTTCAGGTTTCTACCAAATACCCATTGCTCAGGAGGATTAGGAGAAGACGACATTTACTTGTCCCTATGGGACTTTTGCCTATCGCAGAATGCCCTTCGAACTTTGCAACGCTCCTGCTACTTTTCAAAGATGCTTGCTTTCTATATTCTCTGACATGGTGCAGGATTTTATAGAGGTCTTCATGGATGACTTCTCTCTTTTGGAGATTCTTTGTCGATTGTCAGATAAACTTGATAAAGTGCTTAAACACTGCATTGAGTGTAATTTAACTCTTAGCTGGGAAAAAAGTCACTTTATGGTTAGAGAAGGAATTGTCTTAGTGCATGTAGTCTCAAAACTTGGGATAGAAGTTGATAGAGCAAAGCTCGATGTGATTGTTAAACTTCCCACTCCCACTTGTGTAAAAGAGATGCGCTTCTCGGGCATGTCGGTTTTCATAGGAGATTCATTAAGGATTTTTCAAGATTGCTAAATGTTTGAGTAACTTGCTTATGAAAGATGTGCCTTTTGTTTTCAATGATGAATGCATGCAGCCTTTAACATCTTGAAAGAGCAAATTGCTTCGCCCTATTGTTGTTGCCCCTGATTGGTCCTTACCCTTTGAGATTATGTGCGATGCTTCTAATTTCGCTTTAGGTGCTGTTTTAGGACAAAGGGTAAATGGACACTTTCATGTAATTTACTATGCCAGCAAGACACTTAACCCTGCGCAGGTTAACTACACCACAACTGAGAAAGAATTCCTAGCGGTTCTTTTCGCATTGGATAAATTCCGCCAGACTGAAAGGGTTCAAGGTGATCATCCACACGGATCATGTCGCGATCCGCCACCTCATGGCGTAAGAGTGATTCTAAGCCACGCGTCATTCGTTGGTTTTGATGTAACAGAGTTCGATTATAAATAGTTGATAAGTGTGGTAAAGATAATCTTGTTGCTGACCATTTATCTAGGCTTGATCCTAAGACAATCTTCCCTTCTCCACCTATCCCCGATGACCTACCTGATGAGCATCTATTCTCTATTAGCTTAGAGCCTTAGTTTGCAGATATTGTGAATTTTCTTGTCGCAGGTGTTTTCCCCGCTAACATGTCTTCGCAGGAAAGAAGGAACTTTGCGTGCCGAACCAATGGCTACTTCTGGGATGACCCCACCTTTTCAAGGAGGGAGCCGATGGCATCCTACGGGCACGCATTCCAGAGAGTGAAGTAGGCGTTGTTCTCACCTTTGTCATACCATGCAAAGGTGGAGGGCACTACAATGGGAAGAAAACCGCCTAAAGGTTCTTCAATCAGTTTCTTTTCGCCCTCTCTCGCTTAAAGATGCTCATAAGTTTTGTGCTAGTTGTGATACATGTCAACAGAGTGGCAACATTAGCAAGCGTAATGAGTTGCCTTTGACCAAAGAATCTTGTGGTAGAACTCTTTGATGTGGGGTATTGACTTTATGGGACCCTTTCCCAAAAGTAATGGTAAGTGGAGGCTATGGCCACCAGAACTAACGATTCCAAAGTTGTTCTCTCTTTCTTGTCCAAGAATATTTTCAGCAGGTTTTGTACACCCAGAACAATCATTAGCGATGGCGGATCTCACTTTATTAACCATTCCTTCGCGAACCTACTTGTGAAGTATGGAGTGCAACACCGTGTCACAACTGCATACCACCCACAAACTTCTGGTCAAGTGGAAGTCAACAATAGGAAAATCAAGAGCATTCTCTCAAGGGTCGTAAAACCAAACCGTAAGGATTGTTCAACCAAGCTAGTTGATGCACTGTGGGCCTACAGAACCTGTTATAAGACTGTTATTGGTACAACCCCCTACCGGTTGGTTTATGGCAAAGCTTGTCATCTTCCCGTAGAGTTGGAGCACAAAGCGGCATGGGCCACCAAGGAGCTCAATCTCGATATGCAGGCAGCTGGGGAGGAACGATTGCTGGAAGAACTCCGCCACCTTGCCTTTGAGAATGCAAAGATTTACAAGCAGAAGACGAAGGACTATCATGACAAGTGGATAATCCGCAAGGACTTGCACCCAGGTATGAAAGTTTTGGTTTTTAACTCTCGTCTTAAACTATTTCCAGGAAAGTTACGTTCGCGTTGGGATGGACCGTACACGATAATTCAAGTGGCACCGCATGGTGCTGTCGAACTCTTGAATCCCGCTGACGGCTTCACCTTCAAGGTCAATGGGCAGCGAGTTATACCATACTTCCACGGGTACATTGAGCGACCAGAAGAAGTGGTCGAACTCTCCGAGTCCAGTACATGACTCTAAACTGTACATCACAGGCAAGTCACTATTGACCCCATTCTTTTTCTTTTTTACTCTGCGCTTGAGGACATGCTTGAGTTCAGGTTTAGGGAGGGGGAATGTGCTCTCTAGTGTCTTATCTGTGTTCTTCTCTATTTTCTGAGTCTCCAGAGTCTTTCGTCCCCTACTTTCTGTTATTTTAGTGATTTTTCTTGCCTTCTCTAGAGTCTTTCGTGAGTCATTCTTACAAGCGACGAAAACTTCTATTGTGATTGTTAAATTTGCTTGTTACTCACGTTTTGCACGATTCTCTGCTTAGATAGAGTAGTGAACTTAAGATCTCGTAAGTTTGTTTTTTCCTGTAAATAGCAAGTTTTCTTAACTCTTTAGTCCAAAAAGCCGGTGAGAAACTTCAAGCCGATGAAAAAAAAATTTTGTACCAGTGCTTGTGTGATCTTTTCGGGAAGTGCAAACCCTCTTGTTTGCGCCTTTTCATTCTCATGTGTATCGCCAAAATTCACTCTTGTCAACTAGATTAACGGATCGCCCATCGTATACTACGCCCAACCCACAATCCATTAATGAGTCCACCTTGACTTCATACGTGAGTCGACTCCAAAGGCCGCTTAGCAAGCCCACCTACTCACCTAGCTCGCCCGACCAAGATGATTGACTCACAACAAGACCGACTAACAAACTAACCAACTCAAGTAGCTTGACTGACTTAGTCCGTCAGTAAGCAACCGACTTACGTCCACTATCCTAACTACTTGAGACACGGTCTAATCCGTTCCAACGACCTCCCCGAGATTCGCGGGTAGACTCCAACGATGGTTGGGTTATATAGAGAAGGCTGAGGAGATGTAGAGGGGATGGCATTCTAACTGCAACAAACCCTAGCAATCAATCTCTCACGCCTACATCTCTCTCAAGCTCTCTGATCAACGTCAGCCGTCACCTATCCTCATCCACCATCCATCATCAACCATCAACCATCCGCCATCATCCATCTCTGTCAGACAACTACTAGCTACCTGTTTCCCGTAAGGTCAGCTAGCCCACTGCCGGTGTTCGTCCGCCACGTAGCCGAACCAACTCAACCAACATGATAAGTCAACGCTTGCCACCATCTCTCCCTCTCTATCTCTTTCATTTCATTACTCCTTCTATTAGTCATCTAACTTGAGTGTCGGAGTCCCTTCGGTCGGCACCACACCGGTGTCACCTCGGAATCTTATGTCTCTGTTTGCTATTGTTGCCTTGCAGTTTGTCGGTGCCCGCCAATCTCTAACCCTAATTTTGATTGTAGATTTCTGAGAGTCTACAATTTGTCGCCCACCGTGGGGCCCCGGCTATCAAACAAGACAACCCAGTAGCAACAACTGCGATACGCTAAGCAATCATCATGACGCACTCAGACGAATACATTCTGGAAGAGGTAGAGGAGGTGGACGTTGTCACTCAGATCAAAAACCTTGGCGGCCCAGATGCAAGAGAACGCCAAGAAGATCAAGCTCCTTGAGGACGAGAACCGCGCTGTCCGCCAGGAGAACTCACTCTTGAAGGAAAGGGTTGAGTCTGTCGTCCACCAGGAGGCTCCAACATTGGACGCGGCCTCGTCTCGCCGACTGACTTATGTCGCTGGGGTGGAGAACCCACCACGCAACACGATAGAGGCTTTCCAGCTAACCTTTGAAGAGACGGAAGGGGTGATTCCCATAACTTCAGTTTCTCAAGTGGTGAGTGCTCCGCCAAGGCCATCCCTTGAGATCACTCAGGGTAACACCAGCAGGAGGGTTTCGTTCGAAGGTGCTAACCCAAGGATGAACGATGAATCACCACAACAACGCAACCAAAGCGCAAGTCAGGTAGATCACTTGCTAACCCTCTCTGCAGGTCACGGAAGTAGCAACGAGGAGCTAGCCTCCAAACTGGTGAGCCTGGAAGAGATGATCCAAAGGATCCCTAGAGTGCCAGCACCAATCAAGAAGAGCTTACCCAACAGCTTTGCAGACTCTCCCTTCGCCGATGCTATAGCCTTGGTGGAGATGCCAACCAAGTTCACCTTCCCAAGCATGAAGCTCTATGATGGAACGACGGACCCGGACGACCATGTCTCACAGTACAAGCAGAGGATGTTCACCATAGCCATCCCTAGGGATCTCCGCGAGGCATGCATGTGCAAAGGGTTCGTTCCGATCGACGGACTTTCTACAATGGTATACCAACTTACCCAACAATTTCATTTCCTCTTTTGCTCAATTAGTCGATCGCTTAGGAACAATTCAAGCAACAAGCTTTTAAAAGCTTGACGACTTGTATAGCGTCCGCAAAGACCTAACGAATCTCTGTGGAGTACGCGTAAGATTCAACAAGGAGAAGGTGTCAATCCCAATTGCAACAAGGACATTGTCACAATGCCTTCCGCAAAGGGTTGCCACCCAACTCAAGGCCAGACAAAGAGCTGACCATGTACCCCTGCCGAACAATGGAGGACATGCTCGCCAAAGCATGGGCTCAGATCAAATGGGAGGAGGAGGATGCCAACAGACCTTACATGTCAAGCCAAAGTGTTCGCAGGGAGCCCAAGCCTGACAGACGAGTTGAACGAAAGGTTCCAGACTATCGAGCTAGGCCATTCCCAACTAAGAGGAGACATGGACCTGTTGTGAATCCACCTCGCCCTCCAGTCCAACAAAGGAGGACGGAAACCCGAGCGCCACCTCCGAACTACTCCCTCAGCATTGAACCAGAGGAGTGTGTAGCAGTCTTGAAGAGCATGGGCGACAGAGTCAGGTGGCCAGGAAATCTTAGAACACCTCCAGATCAGAGAAACTCCAACAAGTGGTGTGAGTTCCACGGGGACCACGGACATACAATCGCAGAGTGCATCTCACTGCGATTGGAGGTAGCCGAGCTTCTAAAGAGAGGACACTTGACGGAGTTCTTCTCTGACAAAGGTAAAAAGACCCTCGCCAGTCGGCAGGGCACTGATCTATCTGAGCCCCCTCAGACCAACAAGGTAATCAACGTGATCTTTGGGGGGTCAGAGATCAGTGGTGTCTCATACTCTGCGGCAAAGTGCCACAGTAGGCAAACGGTAAGGCCCGAGCTCGATGCTCGCAGAGCATCAGACACCTCTTCGTCTGACTTGACTATTAGCTTCTCAAACCAAGAGTCTAAGCAACTAATTAGTCCTCATGACGACACTTTAGTAATTTCCATTCTTATTGCCAATTGTCTTACGAAGAGAGTTCTCATTGATAATGGGAGCTCTGCTAACATCATTTTTCTAGATGCTCTCACAGAAATTGGAATAAATGAGACCGCCATCCTCCGCCAGCCAACAACTTTGTATGGCTTTAGTGGAGAAAAGAAGTACACGGTTGGAAGTGTTACCCTTCCTGTCTATGCGGAAGGCATCAACCTACCAACAAAGTTCTTGATCGTAGACAGTCCGTCAAGCTATAATTCCATCCTTGGTTGGCCGTGGATTCACGATATGAAAGTAGTACCGTCAACCTACCACCAGGTGATTCGCTTCCCTACCAAGTGGGGGGGGGTGAAGGAGATTCTAGGGCAGCAGCGGGATGCGAGGACGTGTTACATGGAAGCCTTGAAGCCCAAGGCAGCAGAGTTATAGCAATTACAGCAACTCAACCCCCCAATTGACCCAGACCAGCCAGGGATGGAAGAGCTCGATGAAGTTCAGATTCACCCAGACCATCAAGATCACAAAGTTCAGATTGGGGCAAGGTTGAGACCAGAGCTACGAGCAATCGATCACATTTCAAAGTTCACCACTTAATGCTTTGCTTGGTCACATGCGTAAATGACAGGAGTTGACCTGAGGTAATCACCCACGACTTGAAGTCCACCTGCACTACCCACCAATGACAGAACGGAGGAAGTTCGCCCAGAGCGGAACAAGGTTATCAATGAAGAAGTTCAAAAGTTGTTGATATCGGTCATCGGAAGTACATTACCGGACCGTTAGCCAATGTTGTGGTAGTGAAGAAGAAGAATGGCAAATGGCGAGTGTGCATCGACTTCACCGACCACAACAAAGCATGCCCGAAGGATTCCTTTCCACTTCCCCACATAGACATGCTAGTGGATGCCACCGCAGGACATGAGTTGTTAAGCTTCATGGATGCATTCTCAGGATACAACCAGATACTGATGCACCCTGAAGATCAAGATAAGACAGCCTTCGTCACAGAGAGAGGAACCTTCTGTTATAAGGTCATGCCATTCGGACTCAAGAATGCAGCAGCCACTTACCAGCGACTGGTCAACCGTATATTCGCTAGCATGCTGGGGACACCATGGAGGTGTACATCGATGACAAGCTGGTCAAGTCCTTGGTTGCTGATCATCACCTCGACCACCTCCGCCAAGCCTTCTCAGTCCTCCGTAGGTATCATATGAAGTCAACTCACCAAATGCTCGCTTGAGTCTCCTCTGGGAATTTCCTTGGGTATTTGGTCATGCAAAGAGGTATTGAGGCTAACCCTGATCAAATTCATTCAATTTATAACATTCCCTCCACCAAGTGCGTTAAAGATGTGCATAAATTGACTGGGAGGCTAGCAGCCCTCAGCAGGTTCATACCCAAGTCTTCCGAGAGGTGTCGACCATTTTTTGACACCCTACGGAAGGCCAAAGACTTCCAAAGGATGACGAAAGTGTGAGGACGCCTACAACAAATCAAGCTACCTTACCATACCTCCAAGCTATCAAAGACCAATGTTGAGAGACTCATTTGTTTACTCGCAGCCTCCGACTCAAGACTAAGCCAAGGCCCTAGTGGAAGAGGATGGAAACCAACTCCCAGTCTACTACATGAGCAAGTCCTTACTAGATGCAGAAACTCGGAATAGCCAGCTGGAGAAGCTAGCCCTTCCACTAGTCAGCTCAGCAAGGAAGCTACGCCCTTACTTCCAATGTCATCCAATCGTAGTCCTCACCAGCTTTCCACTACGCAACATCCTGCACAAGCCCGAAGTCTCTGGTAGGCTCTCCAAATGGGCGGTCGAGCTCAACGAGTACGACGTCTCCTTCCAACCCCGCACAGCCATCAAATCTCAAGCACTTGCAGACTTCATAGCAGACTTCACCCCAACTGAATTAGGTAAAGCGGAAAAGGAGATATTTTGCTTACAGGAGAAGGACAACTTGCGGTGGAAGCTCTCAGTCGATGGCTCCAGCAATACCAAAGGAAGTGGACTCGGCACAGTCCTTACCTCGCCAGACGGTGACACAATCCAAAGAGCCATTAGATGTTGATTCAAAGCAACCAACAACGAGTCCGAGTATGAGGCACTTATAGCTGGCCTCAACTTAGCTCGGGACATGGGCATAAAAATCATTTAGGTACAATCGGACTCACAGTTAATAGTTAACCAATTGCAGGGCTCTTACCAAACCAGAGACACCCTATCTCCAGCTAGTCAAGGAGTTACAGTCCTCCTTCGAGGAGTTCTCTATTTTGCAGGTACCAAGGACGGACAACAACCACGCAGACGCCCTTGCCAACTTGGGAGCGACCATCCAAACCACAGCACCAATGACTATTCCTGTAGTGTATGTGCAATGGCCTGCAACATGGAAGGGTGAGCCCGCCAACCAGACAGTGGCTGATATAACAACTGAGTCAAATTGGATGACTCCATTAATATTGTACTTGTCCAATGGAGAACTTCCAGAAGTCAAAAGCGAGGCATGGAGGGTAAAGGCAAAGGCAGCCCGCTTCATGCTCCTCGACGGACAACTCTATAGGAGATCCTATTCAGGACCCCTACCAAAAGGTAATTAATAATGAAGCCATATGTTCGACCGAATTGCATGCGGGAATGTGGCAACCATTCCTGAGCTCAAGCCTTGCACACCGAAAGCGCCACGTATGGGTACTATCAATAACTATGAGGGCTGACGCCATAGACTTTGTGAGAAGATGTGACTCATGCCAAAGGTACTCACAAATCATCCACCTCCACCAGAGAAGTTGCATCCATCCGTCACCCCCTGGCCTTTTATGAAATGGGGGATGGACATAGTAGGAAAACTACCATCAGAGCAGTTAACGAGTGTACATGCTCAAAGAACTGATTACTTCACCAAGTGGGTGGAAGCAAAGAATTTCAAGCAAGTCCGTGACAGAGGTAAAAATTTCATTTGAAACATGTGATCTATGTACGGAGTCCCTACGAAATCGTGATGCATAATGGCTCCAGCTCATAAGCTATGAGTTTCAAGATTTCTACGAAGAATGGGGAATCGTTACATTTTCCACTCCACGCTATCCCCAAGCTTAATGGACAAGTTGAGTCGACCAACAAGACTATCATGAACAGCCTCAAAAATGGTCAAATAAGCAAAAGGAGCATATGGATGAACTCCCAGCGCCCTATGGTCGCATCTAACCACTAAGGACTCCAACCGAGAAACACCATTCACCATGACATATGGAACTAAAGCAAATATACCCATAGAAGTGGGATTACCCACAAGAAGATACAAAATGGCTAGCGAAAGGCACTAACGACGCAGACCGCACACGAAGCTCGACTTGGTCGATGAGCTCAGAAAGAGCCATGATCCGGAGCACCGCCACCAATGTAAAAGTCAGACAACACTTCAACAAGAACACTGCATTTAACCTTCAAGCAAGACGATTGGGTTTTACGCAGGGTATTCTAGAACACAAAGGAGACAGGAGCTGGAAAGCTTGGACCAAGTTGGGAAGGTCCTTACAAAATCACAAAGGTAGTAGGCAACGGATCCTACAAGCTAGAAACCAAGGAAGGACGACAGATAGCCAACAGCTGGAACGCCATCCACCTAAAGAGGTACTTTTTTTGATACACTTGTTCTTTTGAGGTTGATCCTTTGTTGAAAACACCCCGAACTGACCAGGGGCAAATCGGTTGTCTAACCCGACTGGCAGTTCGGGTAAACGCACCACCCCACCCCCATCCCCCATAAACATCTTGCAGGAGCATGAGACATACAACTAGTCTCCAGTCCTTCATGTTCACAAGTCACACAACAACATGGGCATACATATCTTCGGTGAAGGTACAACAACTTATACCCATGAGATTGATTTCTCACTACAATCAGCCGACCTGACAAGGGGCTAGCAGGTCACCTAACCCAGCTATGCAGGTCGGTCAACCGCCCCACCCCCCCAAACCTTTCCAAAAGGATCGATTCCACTCATGTTGCAGGCTGACACATCATGAGCATGATTGAAGTAATGCCCATGCGGCACATCTCACTTCCAGGTGATCATCCAAAACATTATGCCCAGCAAAACCAACCATCCACCAGGATGAGAACAAAAACACATGAACTCACATCTGTTTTGATTGGCTTGCACTTGCTTAATCCATGAGATGCGCCAAAAACAGCTCCATGGTTTAGACAAGTGGAAGCCTTTCAAAATTGATGATCACTACCATACAAAGAATGTCAGCTCCATCCACTTGTTAACAAGTAGACAAGAGCTCTCTGCTTATTACAACAGTCTCAATCGATTTATCGAATTTAGTTGCCAACAAAAGTAAACAGACGAGCATGACATGCTGCCACGCCATTTGTATTCCAAGGTATGAACCAAAGTCGCCATTTTGAGATTGATTTCTCTCTATCACAACCGACCTGACCGGAGGCTAGTCGATCAACTAACCCGACTAGGCAGGAAGGTTAAAGGCCTCCCCTCTCCAAGAGGGTCCATCACTGAATTCTACCGTTAGGACACAGGGTGAACTACACAAAGCCATCCATCCGATGCATGGCGCCAATTGCAAGTCGATCGACACACCATCCGATCATGGCGCATGGCCCAATTGCAAGATGACTAACATACCATCCGATCATGAAAGGTGGGAGCCCAGCAAGTCGACCGACATGTACATCCGACCGGCATGGCATGGCACAACAACAAGTCGACATACATAGATGTCCTAATCACCGGCATGGCACTAATTTGACGTAAGTAGGATTTAACACGATAATAGTTCAAGCACTACCCCTCTGGACTAGCGCTTAAACTGGGGGACAAACCTAGTAGACAGAGTCCAGCAGTGCCAAGCACGTCGTTTAGAGGTAAGCTTGCTATGTTTCACTCAAATTAGACTTCTAAGACGAGCATGATGCATGATTTATGAATATGTCTTATTCTCCATCATGAATTATGTTTTAGTATAAAATCTAAGAACAATGCATTTTTAACTTCATGTGTTGCTCACTACTCTGAGATAGCTCGCTCACGTATGTTAATTTTAGTCGAATGCTTATGTATTTGAGATTATATTTGTTGCAACTATCATGCAAGTCCAAATACGAGACATAAACATCCCACAGCCTATGCGGCTCGAGACATCTCAGGAACAACCCAAAATAAAATCCAAAGCCACAATAAACATACATAATCTATCCAACCCTACGAGGGTAATGTGAACAACAAGGTTCAAATACGAATGACTGAAAGTATTAGGATGTCGAATCCAGCACGGAGAGCGACATACAACATAAACGACAAAAGAAACAGCTCATAAGACAACATTTCCAGAGTTTCACCACCCAACATGAAACTACTAAATGGTACCAGCTCCATCAACATACTCCTTCGAGCAACCATCGACCGACCGGAACTTCACCCCATGCTCGGCCGATACATTTCACACATCGTGACCTCTCTTGATAGTAACTTCCGAGCTTCTACCTATGGCCTTCAAATGTAATGCCCGCCATTCAAGATCAATTGATGGTCTTCATTCGCTGACCGCATGAAGTTCTCGCCTTCATTTTCGTTTCCTTAACAATGAAGCCGCCCATCTCGAGCTTAGCGGCTTTAGCCTCAATCTCAACCATACCTCCCCTTGACCTTAGCTAACTCTTCAAGTGCTTCATTCTTGCCTTGGCAATAGCATAACGCTTCGCCCTCAAGTCGAACCTTCTCCCTCCTAAGTACCGCAACAGAGTGCTCACTGATCCGATGCTTCCTCGTAATAGAAGCTAAATCCGCCTCCAGCAGCTGCACGACCTTGCCCATGTACCCTATAGCGCTCAAGGACTACAAGGCAGACATCAATAATTCATACTTTGATCTAAGCACATAAACGATAAAGAGAAACGCTAGAGGGTGGCGGAGACGACCTTGACAATTTAGTCGAGAGCATAATCCGTCAAAGGAGTCACTCCGTCTCTCACCAGCTGATCAAGGTTGCCCATCGTTAACACCCTTCCAGAACTCAAAGTTATTGCGCCAAATTCACAAGAGAGAGTAGCTCCATCAACCTCAAAGCTGACAGTCGATAAAGGACCGTCACCCACTTCTCCACGCGCCGCCATAGATGGTGAGCTCACACCCTGCCCGGCCAGGGAGGGAACAGAAGTAGTCCTTGCAAGACTATGCGAAGCTCCAACTGGCCGCTCGTAACACCGCGATCGGTCGCCGAGTACTTGGAAGGCAGCCCTCCACAGCATTCGACGAGTTATTAGGTGGATCATTAGGAAGATCGCCTTCTGACTCTAGGAGTTCAAACCTCGGCTTCTTTGCATACCGCCCCAACAAGTCGTCCACTTTCTCAACTGGAGCCACGACCGACTTCGCCATTTTCATCGCTTCTTGCTATATTCGACAAAGATACTCATCTCCATTTCCGTCTGCATACCTAGATGAAAGAAAAGCATCGTCGTAACTAGTTATCTCAAAACGCATCCTATCCACATGACTAATCTAAGGATGTCATTACCTCCAAATGATTGATAACGGCACGCCACATGCTATATGCCTTCAACGAAGTCTGCCTCAAGAGGTAGTCGATCGATCCGGTCATACTAGAAGCATTTCTTATTGCTTGAACCACCATGTCCCCGTCATCTAGCATATCCTTCCTTACATGTCTGCCTGTAAGAAAGAGTGTTCAAAGTTCAATCCAATATGAAAAGTGCAAAGAAGAGGTAAAACAATCACATGTGCTCACTGCTCACCAGGAAATACCTTTCCTTCCAAGTTGACTTATCGGATGCGGCTAATATGCATCGAGCCGTCGACACTCGGCCTCGAGTTGGTCTCGAACCCGACCTTTATCCGATGAGACTTCCTTCATCGTGTAAAAGTGGCGTATGTGTCGATGACATCTGAACATTCATGACCTCACTCAGCACCTGCATTCCAAGAATAACTCGCCAAGCATTGGGCATCAGCTGACCGGGTGCAACCTAGGGATAGCTAAGTACGTCAGCCACAAACTTGGGGAGTGGAGTCCGAGCCCCATCTTCAAGGCAACTTCATACAAGGCATCATCCTGGATGTCCTAATCGCCTACTGGACGCCAAGGGAGTCGAGACCCAGGACTCTCTGGGATCCCATAGAGATCCCTCATGTGTGACAAGTTCGCCTCACTAAGAACTGAGGCCACATCACCGGATAAGATGCTAGTAGGCTGACCCATAGCGGACAAAGACCAGCCATGTAAACCCTGGCCGTTAACCCCAGTCGACCGAGAATACACAATCAACTTGCTCGGGTGCCCTTCCATGATCCACCTGTGTCAAGTTCAAACAAGAAAGCCTCACCCAAAAATCCATGAAAAGCATCAACCCGGTGTAACATACAAATACAAGTTTACGACGTAGACCTCAATCAGCACACTTCCAGCTAGAATTGATTCCTAGCATGTAAAATACATTATACATTATACATGCCAAGCAAGCTATCAACCTAACTAGTTCTACAACAATCTATCAATATATCCATTTGCAAACAAAGCACTACAACATGAATATTTCCAAAGAGCAAGACTAAAATATCCATAGACATATCTATTCACAAAATGGTATAACGTCACAAAATTCTATATCCAATCGATTTCACCGAACACCGGTCGATACAAAAAGCAACATGCATATGTCTCTACGACACCACTTCAAAGCAAACAGGATCCATCAATATGAATTACGACAAATCAAATCCTACAGGCACAAAACCAAACATAGACTCAAAAATTTCATGCGAACCCCACTGACAAAATTAACCCTACATGAACCGCTTCATCCAACGTGCGGGTCACAATTCCAAATACATGAGTCACTGTATAATATATTTCTTATATAACTTGTCCACAATTCAAGGAATTGACATAGGTCAAAAATGCCGTAGCCAAAGTATACCATATGCTTTCTAAAAATGCTGACTGGAATAGAAATAGAACTATTTATTCCTCTACTATGGCTTTTGTCCTTCAATCATTATAATTCATCCAATTAGCATACAACCGAACTTATCTCCAAAAAAAAAAAAAAAAATAGGCAGAGACATACAAAAATAAAATCCAACGAGAAATGGTCTCTCCTAGAGATCCAGCATCCAACAAAAAAACAAAAAATTCTGTGAACAAGAAACGGAAGATGAATAAGATTAAAGACACGCCGTCTTCTTCCTTGCTCTGTTTACCTACCAAAAAATCTCGAACTCCGGTTGAATTTCTTGTCTTCAACTCGCCAGATCCACACACCGGCTCCCTCTCCGTCCACCGTCACTCTCTCCGCGTCCCTTACTCGCGTCGATGACCCGTCTCCCCTGTTCGAAAATAATGAGAAGGAGAGATGCCAATTTCTCTTTCGGATTGAGGGAATAAGATGGTTGACGTGTTAGGAATGTGAAGGAGAAAGAAAATGGTGATGAAGAGATGAAGAAGAAGAAAATGGTGATGTAGAGAAGAAGAAGAAGAAATGGTGATGGAGAGATGAAGAAGAAGAAGAAGAAAATAGTGATTTAGAGAAGAAGAAGAAGACGGCGATGGAGAAGAAGAAAATGGGTTTGTGTGTTATGATCCCAAATTCAACTCAAAATTACTCCAATTCGGGCAAGGCATAGGTGCTCCGGGCAAGTCATCCTCCAATTCGGGCAAGGTAGACATTAATTCGGGCAAGTCATACTCCAATTCGGGCAAGCCATACTTCATTTTGGGCAAGGCAACTCATTTCGGGCAAGTCGTCTATTTTCTGTCAACAAGTTTCCATCTTGCTAGATGGACTAAGTTGCCCACTTCAAAATTTTCTGTCAGCAAATTTCCATCTTACTAGATGGACTAAGTTGCCCACGTTGAAATTTTTGTCAGCAAGTTTCCATCTTGCTAGATGGACTAAGTTGCCCACTTCAAAATTTTATGTCAGCAAATTTCCATCTTGCTAGATGGACTAAGTTCCCTACCTCAAATTTTCTGTCAGCAAATTTACATCTTACTAGATGGACTAAGTTGCTCACCTTGAAATTTTCTGTCAGCAAATTTCCATCTTGCTAGATAGACTAAACTGCCCATCTCGAAAATTTCAATCCAGAACGCCCATCATGCTAGGTTCGATTTTACAACCGAGAACACTGTCAAGAAGCTTCTCAGATTGCAAGTTTCATGACTTGCTCGCCAAGCTAAGCACTAGATCACTACGAAGTGACATCCACACCTCTATCCAATCGCCTCCTATCAATGAGCTTATCATTTGTTATCCCGATATACTTACGGGTAACTAATACTTTGATGGAGCAAAATATCATCGGCCACGATCCGCGCATCACTCGACTCAAGAGTGGGGACAAACCAGACGCCAAAATTCGCTCTTGTCAACTAGATTAACGGATCGGCCCATCAAGGCTACGGCCCAACCCAAAATCCATTAATGAGTCCGCCTTGACTTCATATGTGAGTTGGACTCCAAAGGCCAGTTAGCAAGCCCACCTAGTCAGGTCATCCATGCACCAATCACCAAGATGCCACCTGACTAGCTCACACCTTGCCAACCTTCCGGCTGGTTGACAAGCTAGCTAGCTCACCTAGCTCGCCCGACCTTGCATGATTGACTCTGTCAGTCAGCACCTGACTAACAAACTAACCAACTCAATTAGCTTGACTGACTTAGTCCGTCAGTAAGCAACCAACTTACGTCCACTCTCCTAACTACTTGAGACACGGTCTAATCCGTTCCAACGACCTCCCCGAGATTCGCGAGCAGACTCCAACGATGGGTGGGTTATATAGAGAAGGCTGAGGAGATGTAGAGGGGATGGCATTCTAACTACAACAAACCCTAGCAATCAATCTCTCACGCCTCCATCTCTCTCAAGCTCTCTGATCAACGTCAGCCGTCACCTATCATCATCCACCATTGCTCATCACCATCCATCATCAACCTTCAACCATCCGCCATCATCCATCTCTGTCAGACAACTGCTAGCTACCTCTTTCCCATAAGGTCAGCTAGCCCACCGCCGGTGTTCGTCCGCCACGTAGCCGAACCGACTCAACCAATAGGATAAGTCGACGCTTGCCACCATCTCTCCCTCTCTATATCTTTCATTTGATTACTCCTTCTATTAGTCATCTAACTTGAGCGTCGGAGTCCCTTCGGTCTGGACCACACCGGTGTCACCTCGGAATCTTTACGCCTCTGCTATTGTTGCCTTTGTTGTCGGTGCCCCCAATCTCTAACCCTAATTTTGATTGTAGATTTCTGAGCATCTACAATGTGTACTCAGTTAAGTTAAGTATGACGATCGGCATGCTCTTCATGTTTCATTTTTTCGAAAGCCGCATCATGTAAGAACTAGTTTGGGGAGAAGAAATCTGTTGCATTATGATGTTATTGTTCAAATTCTGTAATATGTATTCCCCCTGATTAGTTGAATTGTGTCGGAGTGTATCTATGATGCTTGTGATCACCGTAGTCATGTTGGGCGTGTTTCAAATACTACCTATATACCAGCGTGGTCCTAAAACGCCATATGTCTGTGAGGGTTGATGGCACGTATACCAAACTGACACGCACAAAAGTGCGGACTTCGGTAAAACAGACAATACCAAAAAAGTGAGACTAAAAGAGTCCATTGTGGCCAATTGATTAGCATATAATTCATAGTATGCAAGAATGTGGTGATATGGAAGTTGGTTGTATGTTCTGGCAAGCTGCTATGTGCAAGGAAAAAGTCCCTTCTGACTTAACTGATTGAGTACATTGCATGAGGTATTTAAGGCACCTTTGTGACGAGAGTCACCTTCCTTTCCTCTTGTTGTTCTTGAGTATTTAACCCACTGGACACTTCCAGAGTTTGAGAGATAATAGTGTAGGATTTCCTTGTGAGGGATTGGAGAGTTAGACTTAAGTATTATTTATTTGAATAACTCTCTTGCAGGATTTTTTTTACACTATTTCTGTCAACGCCAGTTGAGTGCAAACCTTTTGTATCTTGAGAATTTAACGCTTACATTGGTAGAGTTCGGTTGTTTGGAAGATTGACTCGTCTGTGTGTTATTATATGTCGTAGTCTAAGTTTAGTTGTCTTTATTTTATTTGTTTGCTCGGGGACGAGCAAAGGTTCGGTTTGTGGATTTTTATGAGACAATATTCTAACGTCTCATTGGGTCCTTTCTTGTGGTCTTTGTGAGTCTTTCTCTTTAGTTTTTTAGTCTTTTTAGTTCGTTTTTACGCTTTGGTGTTTTGTTTGTGTTTTGGAGGAATCTATGCCTTTTGAGCCATATGAGAATAGGTTATCTAGCATAGCTTGCCGCGGCGAGGGATTCGGTCCACCGCGGTGAGATTTTGCGAGTGATCATCTTTTGAGATTAAAGGAGACTCGCCGCGGCGAGATTTTGTGAGTGGAGCCTATGTTTTGAAGATTGAAGCTCGCCGCGGCGAGATTATGCGAATGATATATATATTTCGATTAAGAAGGCTCGCCGCGGCGAGCTATTTTGTTTTCCTTATTAGATTAGATTTTGATCCCTTTTCGTTCATACTTCTTTTAACCTAGTTTTGAGAAAAAGCTCCAAGAGCCATACATTAACATAGAGACATCTTTGGAGCTTGGTTATTGATTGATTTGATTCATCAAGATTATTGGTATTGCTTTCTTAATTGCTTTGTTCTTGACTATTCCTTGCATCTATGTTTCATATGATTATTACCATGAATCTTTGCATCCAATCATCGATTATCAGTATCTAAACACCTTTGAATACAGTAGTATGTTCATGTTTAAGGAGCGTGAATCTTCGTAAAAACCTTCAATTCGATAAGTCCGTATTAAATTCTCTAAATTGTTCATGTTTAAGGATCGTGAATTAACGACTCACGATTTCTCCAGTATAATATCTTCTAAGAACAATTGGTTGAATCGAATTGATTGATTTTTTGTACAACGACCGTGTGACAAATATGAATGCTATCCCTAGTTCGAATTAGTATAATTGGATCTGGCTACTGTATTCATCTTTCCCTCATTGTTAATTGTTATCTTAGCTTTAATTAAACTAGTTAGAAGTATAAACAACCCATCAATCAGATTATTACTTGCAAGTATCTATTTACTCTCACTGCTACATAGCCTTATTAATTCCCTAGAGATCGATCCTGAGTTAGGCTTTAGTCTACAACTATAGCTTATTCTCTAATTGCTTTTTAGAGTATAATATGAGCTCATCAGTCGACATCCACAATGGGTATGCCTTCTAATTTGCCAGCAGACTTCTTTCATGAAGTTCTGGGCTTCTTGGTCGCAACGGAACCCTCAGATACCTCGTCAGTCTTACGCTTCTTGGATCCTTTTTGAGACGCAATAACCTTTTTCATCATGTTTTTATACTCATATTTGTAGAGCAGGTTACTGTTGGCTATGTCAGCCTTCTATCTAAGCTCAATACCAAGCTTCTCCAGCAAGAAGCATATCTTTAGTCCAAAGCTCACTGTGGCTTTTGGCTCAACGAGGCCCTTGATGATCTTAGTCTCAAAGCCTTGTAGCTTCTTCACAAATTTCATGAAGGCGTACTTTCCCCAGTTGAATGGGCTTTCCAGCCTTTTGTTCTGTTGACTTAACAAGAACATCATCATCCAGCGTTCTTGGCTTATCTGGTCGGCACCTCCTTGTAGACCATCAAAGAATCTGTGAAGAATGCATGCCAACACATCCCAGTGAACCAACGGATGTCTGGTTCTGTTGTCAGCAAGTTTGAAGTTGATGGGTGTATCTGATTTTTCAAGATCACACACATCACTATGTAGCTGCTTCACACCTTCAAGGGGATCATCATCCTTGGTGTTTATTTCAAAATCATTTCCAAGATTTTGAAGTTCAAACAACTCACAGAAAGTTGTTAAGTTCAAAAGGATGTCCTTTCCTTGAACTTTTTGTTGGTCCAGATAACGGCAAAGTAAAAGACTAGAGGGGGGGGGGGGTGAATAGTCTTTTAAACCTTTTGTCGATAAACATAGTTTCTCAGAAACTTCGGGGGTTTCTGATACTTAAATTCAAAGCGCGGAAGACTTTAAGATAGGTAAGTGCAGAAACAAAAAATATGTGTGTGTGCTTTGCTGAAAGGTAAATGCAGAAAGGTAAATAACATAGCAAGTATAGTGGTATCTGGAGGTGGCGTAATCCTCCAACTAATCCACTTCGGTCTTTTTGAGACCTAGAATTCACTAGAACAGATAATTGAGTTCACCTTAAAATAATCCTATTCTAAGATTCCTAAACAAATGGTTCACAACCAAATGTTCCCCCTGAGTTATTCCCCAGCTCCTAGAGCTAAGTACTTCCTCTACTCAGATAACCTTTGAGTTATTCCCTGATTTCCCAAATCAAGTACTTCCTCTACTCCACGCCTTGATGGTGTCAAGTTATAAGGTTTGTCGAGAGGCTTCTTGTATAACTTTTCGCTTATGTTTCCAGAGAGCCTAATAGAACAAGACTACTTAATACACTTGTTCAAAGGCATGGCAATCGCTTTTATCGACCAAGTAATTGATGTCCGCTCGAGAATGAGCTCGTAAAGGTTATCCGATAGTTCAACTCTTTCACTTAATAACAATCTCTTGTTAAGGTTCAGACAACTTAGAACTACTAGTGATTCTTCAAGCAATGTAAAGCTTTAAAGGGTAGTAGAGTGCTTGAGAGAATACTTTCCTAGATTGTAAATTTGTGTTAGATCGTTTTTGGTCGATTTCAAAGATCAAGTGTGATATTTATAGATGAATCGAGAGTCGCTGATGTTATCCGTTAAACACAATTCAAATTCAGTCTATACTTACCTTGAAAAGAGTACTCAAAAGTCCTTGTCTCATATCTCAGAGAGGACTGTGCTTTATCGGCTTTTCTGCCGATGCAATTAATGCATATGTACTATTTCTTGTCCTATAGTCTTCAACGGATACATTAGCCTTTCTGATGGCTTGCATGCTCCATACTCATGATGTCATATGTTCCAGAATCATATTTCAAAAGTAACTAAATGCACTTGAGAAAGGATTAAGGACATAGTCTTTCCGAGTGAGACTAAACCTTGGTGTCTTCATAAACCATGTGCAATCTCCGGTCTTGTAATCTTCAGAAAAGCTCCATTGCTAGGATTGATCTTCATGGTCTTCTTGGAAATAAAAATTACATTTAGAGACCTATAATCCTAAAACAAGATTTACTAGACTAATCATACTCAGTGATTTCCTCTTTTACAATGTTCAAGTGAACTAAGAGTACTTAATCACCTTTCTGGCAAAGATAAGAACATGTGATGAATGATCAAAATACTAACAGATATTCCTAACAAATTTCCCCCTTTTTGATCAGTCATCCATGACTATCTTTTAAAGTCCTATTACAAATTTGTAATCCTGGAAGAGAAAACAATCCACCACTTAATCATTTCAAATGATATTCAATTTTAGTTGAATTAAGTGCAGAAAGTAAAACATCAACCAAATCACAAGAAGTGACCTTTGCTGATAAGTTGTCATCTATTAAAATGTATCTGAGAGTATGATCTTCAGATAGGTACAGTTTACAGAATGAGATGCAACTTTTACAGATAGAGAAATTCAGAAACAATCAGCAAGATTACAAAAAGTAACAAAATACACTAAGTAAATTAGAACAACAGGAGAATCCAAGCTCCAAGTAAACATTCTAAGATACTAGTCTTCAAGTCTTCAAAAATAACTTAGGTTCAGAAACCTCAAGTTCTTCAGCACCCTTTCTGGATCAGTTGACATAATCATCCACTTTTCTGCATTCTTGGACATAGTCATAAAGAGTCCTTCTGACAAAGAGTTCTGTCTTTCTGGAAAAATCACATATTTCTTGGTAACTCTTGCCAAGTTTATGATTTTTCCTCGGAAAATGTTTGACCTGTATTTTCCTGCACTCGCATGGTCTACTTGCAGCTGAGATAGGTTGAAATATTTGTATATTTCTTCCAAATAGTGTATATCATCTAGGTATTCATCCAATGTCATATAGAATGACTCATAGGTTGAAACTCCTAGTTTGTTCTTCTTGCTGTAGCTACCATCCATTTTTCGTACCTTGTGTACATCATCGGGCTTTGGGTAAGGACAGGCAAAGGAGAGGTCCATCTTTCTGGCATCGTTTCTCTCTACTTCAAAGTTTAGCTGTGCATGAAGGTGCTCGATTTTAGCAATTCTGCCTTTTCTCTCCATTTCAAGATTTGGTCGAGGATGGAGTTGGAAACTTATCATTGATGTAAATGTTGTAGTTCCGTAATCCAATACCCTCTCTTGTTCGTAATGCACCTATATGATGACTCTTCATTACTCGCCTTCACATATTCAATGTGGGCATCACGCTTTTCTTGAACAATTTCTCCGCTTGTTCCGCCAAACCGAATCCTTCTTGCTTTTCATTGGGTGGCCTTCAGAGAGATCCTCTAACCCTTTCTTCCCGCCAAGGCTGGTGGAAGTTCCTTGTATTGACTTGGTATTTCCGTATGAGTTCTGCTCCCAAAGGCATTCACGCCAGAGGGGTCAGAGGTGCTTGCTTGCCTTCTTATCTTGTGAAGTGGATGTTCATCTGTATCAGATTCATCCTCATCATCATCATTGAAGTTCAACAAAGGAGGCTTGCAGCTTTCTTAGTCTCTCACTTCTCCTTCTTCTTGGTCTTCTCCTTTTTCAGGATTGTTCTGGTTGTTCCCTTCTGAGATCCTAAGGGACTTGGTTCCCTAGTGACTATACTTCTCACCTTCCGGTGGTTGATCTGGAACAACTTCTTCAACAGGGGTGTCTCCAGTGGTGTCCTTAATGACTAGTTGACTTGAGGAGGGAGGCATAGATTGTTTTCTCTTTCTTCCTCTGCCTTTCTGAGGCATCTCTTCTTCTTCCCCCTTAGTCATGAATGACTGACTCATAATGGCAAAAGCTTCAGAGAGTGAGTCAAAGTTTTTCTGGAGATTATTTTGCACCCTAACCAATTCTTGGATTTCTTTCTTCACTGTGGTTCCGCTTTAACCGCCTCGCCCTTTCGCTGAAGTTCTTCAAGTGGCCTAAGAATGGCGTTGGCTTGCAGAACAGCATGGCTGGCTTCATTGAGTGCTGAATTAGCATTGTTACAATCCTCATCCCTGACCAACCCAAGGTCTTTCTGAGAGAGAGCTATGCTGGTTGCTCTGTTGAGTAACGCAGCAGCTAATGACTTCATCTCTTCTTTGTCTTGAGCAATTAGTGTCTTTCTGAGTTCCAAAAAGATACTATTTCTGGCACGGTGCTCTTCACTTCTTGAACTACTTGGTGCAGAGAATATATGAGGAGCAAGTAGAGCTCTCTTATGTTGAGTGACAAGTCTCTCATCTTCCGCAAGAATCAAGTTTTGGTTGTTTTCAGCATCACTCTTATTATCTTTTTCTTGAATAGTTTGCAGATTGACAACCTTTTTCTGCTTTCCATCAAGTGTGCTGGCCTTCTGAGAAGATGTAGAAGGTCTTTCTGATGCAGTCTCAGCATCATCTTTTTCATCATCATTGTCATCCATGGCATCTATTTCAGCAGCTGTGACAACAATGGCATCTTTCAGATTTCTTTGCTCATCTAGGAGCGCCAATTCCTGGGTGATAGCTTCTTTGAGCTTTTGAATTTTGGCACTCTAAGTTGATTCTCTTCTCTTCTTCCAACTCCTTTCTGAGTTGTTCAATCCTGAACTCAGCGGCAGATATCTCTTCAAGTATATCGTTCTGTTCTGCCTATTGGGTTTTCTGATGAGACTTTGAAGGTGATGATGATGGGGCTTTCTGAGCATTGGAAGGAGTGGCCTTGTCTTTACTTCCTTTGCTAGCCTTCTGAATCCCGCCTTGTCCAGGTTGGGGATCATCATTCTGATCATTATCATCATCATCCTTTTTGTTTTCTTGACTTGGATGCTTAGAAGGGGGTTCTTGATAATCATTCTCGTCCATTTCTTCTTCATCTTCTGAAATCAAGTTGATCACATTTGGGAATGTAATCATTCTCCCATTCACTTCTTCTTGCTCAGCTGGGTAAGTAGTGAGCCTACTAGGCAATGCAGGATGGGTTACCATCTGCTCTTGGGTTTGAGCATCCGCAGTTTTGAAATCTGCTAGAAGTTTTTGTGCTACTTCATGAGTGAAGTCTTCATGCATCAGATTGGCAAAAGAATAAGAATCTGTTGGGAACAATGCATGGATGTAGTCTTCCAGATTTAGGGCTATTGCTATCTTTTCTGGGACGTCGATTACTCGTGCTATTTCAGAAAGGTCAGCCTTTCTGAGTTTCTACCATTGTCTGAAGCACTTTAGATGTTTCTTGAGAGTGTGCTTCTGGAAAACCTTGAGTAAATCAACTGGCACAAAAATTTGAGCCTGAGAGAAAGGGATCAAGTTAGTTTTGTTCAAACCACTTGAGTTGGTATCTGTGTGAAAAAGTAAGCTTTCTGAGCATACCTGTGTAGAAACACCAGGCTCATTTGCTTGGACTGTCGCTTGTTTTGGCATAGAGGCCTCAGATACCTTGTGGTGACGAGAAGTCTGATCCTCAACAACCTTTCTTTCTACTTGAGCCTGAGAAACAAAATCAAGTATGTTTAGAAACTGTTATCAGAGAAGATAAATAGAGAGATGCTTTCTGAGACTTCACTTACTTCCAAGTGAGGAAGCTCAACAGATCTTTCTCGTAAACCTTGGGGTTTCTCACCTTTTTCGCAGACATCGCTTGTTCAGCAGTTTCAGTTTCTATTGGAGGAGTTTTCAAGGATTTTTCTCCTTCCAATTGTTCTTCTGACTGAGCCTGTAAGAACAAACATAAGAGATTTAGTAGTGCGATTTCCAGAGCATTCTTGAAGAAGATTATTACTGAGTGCTTACCTTCTCATCAGAAGACTCAGTAAATGCTTCTTCAGAAAGCTTTTCAGCTTCTGGATTTTCTTGGTTTTGGAGTGTTGGTCCCTCCACCACTACTTCCTCAGTTAGAGCCTAAAGTAAGACAAAAAGAAATTTAGAACACAAGATATTAATTTTTCAAGCAAGCTATTTCTTATTCAGAGATAACTTAGCTACCAGAGAATGTGCTCTTATTGTTGTCCCGAGGTCGAGAAACCTCTTCTTCATTCAGAAGGGTGGACAAATTAACTTCCGCCTGAAAGTTTGTCTCCAATATGGCCTGTAACAAAATGAAGCTTATGAGTAACAAGTTAACATTGAAATGTCGACAAGTTAGATATAAACTACTTTTGCTACCTGAAAAGAGTCAGGCTGATCATTGATCTTTTGGACTTGTGGTGAATCCATAGTCTCTCTGTGCTCATTGTTGTTCTCTTCTGTAGTATCATTCTGAGTCTCCATCTCAGTTTGATCCCTTTCTAAGAGTTGAGCTCTCTCAGAAGGTTGAGGAACATGTTCAAGAACAGGGTTTTCTTCAGCAATATTGAGTGCTGGTATTGTGAATGTGGAAGCAATGTCAGTATCTTCCATCATTCTATCTTCCTCACCTAGGCCTTCTTCTTCCTCAAGTGAGGGCTCTTAGCTCAAGAGCTAAGTTTCATGCTCCTCCTTGGGTCTCAAGCTTAAATCTTTTGAGCACTATTGCGATTACTTCATCGTCTTCAGAATCACTGTTCTGTGTTGGCGCAGACCCATCTATGATATTCTATCATCTCTGGAGAGTTCGAGCACTGCTTCGTGATTCTTGGGGCTTTCGAATCGCTTTTTCGAAGCGAACAACATCTTCTGAGACCTTGTCTGCAGAAGGTTGTGCCTCTTGAATGTTTATGGACTTGGAGGTCCTTTTGCCTTGAGCCCTTTTTCTTTTAGCAGCTGGAGGTTTAGCTTGAGCTTGCTCAGAAACCTCCTCACCTTGCAAAGTAGTTTCTTCAAATTTCCGAGTACTTGCTCAAAGTTAATTCTCTCCTTTTCTTCAAAGGCGGTTCGAAAAGGGAGTTGGTGATCGGATTTCTTGTTTATCTCTAAGAGTAATCCCCATCGCTTCCGTAATGTAACATATCCCGAGAGCAAAGTGCATATCGCTTTGGCTCGAAGGCCATTGATGATTTTAGGCTCAAATTCTCAATGTGTCCAAGGAATTTGTTGAAGGCGATTTCCCCAATTGAGTGGGTTTCCGCCTTCATTCTTCCGGTTCAAGATGCATCATCATCCATCTCTCCATACTTATCCGTCTACTCCACCTTTGTTGCCATCAAAGCAACGGACTGTGATGAGAGCCAGTACTCCAAGAGTTTCAAGATGACTTGTTCGATAGCTTTAATAAAGTCTCCCGGGCAACCTTTTGCATTTTCCAACCGGATCGCTCAAAAGTTCTTTTCGACGCCAATCATCGAGGCGCCCTTGATGTTGATATCTTCAATAGTTCCTCGATTTTCAATCGTAACAATTTGCAAAGCCTTGCGCCAAGAACAATTTCTTGTCCTTGGACTTCACCGCATGTACTTTTCTTCTTTATCATTCACAACCTTTGTGAAGATTTTGGAGTTGTTGTAGAACTCCAAGACATCCAAAGGTGGATAGGCCACCGGGTGCAGATAAAACCTGTAGATATGGGAATTCTTCAACATCCCCAATATTAGTTTCCTTTCTAGTTTTGAAGGTATAACTGCTGGTACATATTTCTTCACTAAGAATGCTCCCCAATTCATTTTATGACTACGGTTTCAGTCCGAAGGGGTGAATTCTCCTGTATGCTTATTCAACACCTTAAGTTCTTTTCCTCCTTGCTTTTCGCAGGAGTAGATGATCCGCCTTAGGGTTCTTGGTGGTCATCTTCGGGTACCATATCTTTATATAAAGTTTTGAATAAGTGGTTTTTCGTATGATTTTGCACAAGTAATTGAGATTAGTTTATCTTTTCAGAAGACTAAGCACAAAAAGTTGAGTTTGCAGAAATCTTGAGAGATTTTGCTATTTTGATGCAAGTTTGAAATTTCGGATTTGGTAAAAGTGTTTGTCTTTTGCCCAATTCCTATATATATAGCAGACAAAACATACATAGATACAACATACATATAGCTGAATATGAATGCGTGTCTTTGCATCTGCATGGGCGTGGTACGCCCTTTGTACTTCATTAAATGCTTAGTGGGCCACGTCTGAATTTCTAAACAGACATTACTTGCTTTGTTTTAATCTCAGCCGTTGAGATCAAACGTTTATACATCAAGGCTTATATTGAATATCTTGTAATGATATCAATCAACAAATGGTAATGTGCCGACTTGATGGATTTTTAATATGCTACATTCATCAGGTCACTAAGTAAAGAGTAGGAACACTTAATCGTTTGAGCTTATCATTCTGAGTGTCAAGTCCTTATCAATATATTGTTTATCATGAAAATGGTAAAAATACAAGACATTGGACATGTTTGACTTTCAGAACTTATACCTTTGTGTGTCTTTTCTCTTTATGACTAAATAGTTTCCTGAATTCAAGAATCAGAAACTTCAGTTGTTTGAATGTATTTGACCCACTCTTAGTAAGTAAGTTCTAGTCTTATTTACTCATTGAGTGTGTACCAACTTTTGCCTTTCTGGATACCCGTTCTAGAAATGTTTTGCCTTTCTGAGTATTGCTACTCAGAAACCTTTGCATCACTTCTTATCAACTTGGCTTTCTGAGAGCATGTTCTCAGAGGCCTACTTCTTTTCTCCCTTACTAATTCTGACTTTAGAGATTGAGGACATTTTTCAGTCCTTAGGCAACTCCATCAATCCAAGATTATGTCTTAAGGTCAAGAACCGGCTTTCTTGTAGGGGCTTGGTGAAGATATCTGCAAGTTTGTCTTCTGTGCCAAACTTGAGTATCTCTATATTGCCTTTTTCAACATGGTCTCTGATGAAGTGGTGTCTAACATCAATGTGCTTTGTTCTGGCATGGAACTTGGGATTCTGTGTGATTGCAATAGCACTTGTGTTGTCACAGAAAATAGGACTTTTCTTCATTGAGTCCATAGTCTCTGAGTTGTTGTTGAATCCACAGAATTTGTGTTGCACAACAACCAGCAGCAATATATTCAGCCTCTGTGGTAGAAGTTGCAATTGAGTTTTGCTTCTTGCTAAACCATGAGATAAGTCTTGTTCCCGGAAACTGACAAGTTCCTGAGGTACTTTTCCTATCAAGCATTGATCTAGCATAGTCAGCATCTGAGTAACCAGCCAAACTCAATCCACCTTCTTTAGTATACCACAAACCTACATTTACTGTACCTTTCACATACCTTAATACTTTCTTAGCAATGTTGTAGTGTGATTGCATTGGATTTGTTTGAAATCTAGCACACACTCCAACTGCATATTGAATATCTGGTCTGCTTGAAGTAAGGTAAAGTAGTGAACCTATTAATTTCCTATACTTGTGTTCATCAACACTCTTATCTGATTCAGTATAGGTCATTTTGGTTCCTATGCTCATAGGTATCTTAGCATTCTTTTCAGAGGGCTTAAGATTGAACTTTGTGAGCATGTCTTTTGCATACTTTGTCTGACTAATGAATATTCCATCATTGAGTTGCTTGACTTGCAATCCTAGGAAATAGTTCAATTCTCCCATCATGCTCATCTCAAACTTATTTTTCATGAGATTTGCAAAGTCATCACAAAGTTGCTTGTCCTTAGATCCAAATATAATGTCATCAACATATACTTGAACTAAGAGCAGTTTCCCATCATGATTTAAGGTAAATAAAGTTTTATCAACTTCACCTTTCTTGAAACCACTTTCCAGAAGGTATTTGGCCAAAGTATCATACCATGCTCTTGGAGCCTGTTTCAGTCCATATAGAGCTTTATGTAGTTTATAGACCATTCTACTTTCTGAGGAAACTTCAAAACCAGGTGGTTGTTCAACATTTAATTCCTCAGCCAGTTCAAAATTCAAGAATGCTCTTTTGACATCCATCTTATAAACTTTAAAGTCTTTATGAGTCAGAAGGCCGAAGAGTCTTATTGCATCCAATCGCAACCGTGCATATGACTCATCAAAATCTAAACCTTCATTCGGTGAATCCTCGCAACCAACCTTGCTTTGTTTCTGATTATTTCACCAGATTCATTCATCTTGTTTCTGACCCCACTTGGTTCCAATCACAGATATTCCTTCTACAAATGGAACTAGTTTCCACTTTGTTTCTTTCAACCGATCCAACTCTTCTTGCATTGCGTAGATCCAAATTTGGTCTCTTAATGCTTCTTCAATATTTTTAGTTCAATGTTTGAGATGAAACATCCAAAGAGAGAATTAGCATTTTCGCTATCGCTCCCTAGTCCTAACACCTTGATTGATTGGTCCAATCACATCCTTTGCGTGATGATCCTTGATCCATCTCATCACGGGTTTGGGGCTAGTAGGTCAACATCTATGTGATCCGAATGTGAATCACTATGATTATGACTTGATACTTCTTCAAGATCTATGACATTTTGTACCACAGAAGGGTGTTGAATGTCTGACACTTGCTCAGTGTGAGGGCTTTCTGGGACATGCTTGTCAGAGAGGTCATTTCCAGAATTAGCTCTCTGATGAACATCTTCAGTTTCCATTTCTGGAATTCTCATAGGAAATTCTTCATCATGTCTGAGAATCATCTGGTTGTTACTAGGCATTTCATGCTTTTCTTCGTCAGAGTCATCCTCTCTTTCCATAATGATGTTTTTCCTTTCTGAGGGTTCTTCTCCAGAATCCTTTAACATTAGTTCCTTGAACCTTTCTGAGAGTTCTTCATCAAGGTGTGATTTCTTGCTTTCTTCATAGAATACAACGTGAACTGATTCTTCAATCTTCTTTGTTCTTTTGTTGTAAACTCTGTAAGCTTTGCTATTAATAGAATAACCAAGAAACACTCCTTCATCTGCCTTTGTTTGAAATGTTCTTAGATACTCTTTTCCATTGTTAAGAACAAAACATCTACAACCAAACACTTTCAGATGTTTAATATTAGGGGGTCTACCAACCAAGAGCTCATAAGGGGTCTTGTCATGGTGTTTGTTTATCAAACATTTGTTTCGAGTATAGCATGTCGTGTTTAGCCGCCTTCAACCCAATAAACTTCACTTATTTCAAAGGTCAACCAAAGATTGTCCTTGCTGCTTCTTTAAGGGTTCTATTTTTCCTTTCTGCAACACCATTTTGTTGTGGTGTTCTTACAGAGGAAAGTTGATGTTGTATACCTTTGCTGGTACAAAACTCCTTTATGTACTGGTTGACAAATTCAGTACCATGGTATGTTCTGATTGCAGATACCTTGTCATTTTTCATGACTTCGAGCTTATTTAGCATGTTTGGTATCTCCACCCTAGCATCAGATTTATGCTTCAGAAAGACAACCCAAGTGAATCTTGAGAAGTCATCTACAATAACAAGACCATACTTCTTTCCTGCATAACTAGTTACAGATGATTCAAAAAGATCCATGTGTAATAGTTGCAGTGGTCTAACACTAGAGTGTCTGATTTTGGACTTGAAAGAGATCTTAGATTGTTTACCCATCTGACAGGCAGAACATATACCATCCTTTCTGAAAGATGTTTTGGGAAGGCCAACCACTAACTCTTTCTTGGCAAGTTTGTTCAGAGTTTTGAAACTCAAGTGACTCATTCTTTTGTGCCATAACCAGTGCTCCTCTGTGTGACCTGATTGACTCACCATGAGACATTCTTCAGTTGTGGCAGACGCCCAATCGGCAACATAAAGACTGCCTTTCCGCCTAGCAACCAAGACTGTCTGCTTTGACTCATTGTCAATAAGTTTGCAATACTTTGCTTTAAAGTTCATAGTAAATCCTCGTTCGCAAACCTGCTCATGCTAAATAGATTGTATTTCAAACCCTTAACATGTAATACGTCAAGAATTGTTAAGGATCCCACTTGACGCTGCAAATCCCGAGAGGGATTTAATTCTCCTCCAAAATTTGATGTCCGTCCATTGTTGCAAGCTTTGTAGTCGATCAGATTTGCTTTGTCTCCGTCATGTGATTTCCATCCACTATCAAATAGCCATCGAGCCTTAGTCCAAGAGGCGCTCGCATAAAACAGAAATGTGAGTTGTGTTCTTGCCTCGAGATAGAACCACTTAGACTAAACATTCTTCCAAAGGAATCCACATTTTAGTGAATTTCTCGGGAGTTTGTTTTGTCTAACTTTATCGTAAGGAGAAACAATAGAATCAGTAATTTTGATCTCCATCTTCCTTCTTGAGGTGTTTCTAGGTGTTCCTTTTGGTGCTTTCTGGACCCTGGGTTTCTGGGATTGCTTTTCAGCAAACTTAGCCTTTCTGGCCAGGTTCCTTCTAGCTTTGGCATTCACTTTTTATTGCTACGTGCAATATCAGCCTTGCGCCATTGTTCTTGTCCTTCCTTATATTGTTGTAAAAGGACTTTTCCAATAGCACGATAGCCAATGCCATTTCGAACACCTTTGGCTTGCTGAATGCGGTCTTCGTAAGTTTTACTAGTTTCTCGCACCATCTTTATTTTCATAAAATGTACAGAGAGAATTTGCCTATTCCAGCAATTCTTCCTTTCCTAGTAATATGGCAATGTGGATGGCTACATGTCCGAGGGTTGTATTTCTTTCGTAAGCTTCACCCACAAGTTTCTTGTGAACTTGTTGTTCTTTCAAAGGTTGGGTTGCTACTCCTTTTCCTTTGTCAACTACCTTAGCTTTCTGAACAATGCTATAGGTGGTTGAAGAACCATTCTGTTGACTTTTTACAAAGGTCAACCTTTCATCACTCTTCTTCAGAGGAGATGAATTACTCGATTGTTCATCAAGTCCAAGTCCACCTTTCTCAGAGGGATCTATCAGATATAATCGAACCTCGTTGAGAGTGTCACTAGCTTTTGCATAAGATTGAAGGATAGCTCTTTCTTTCAAGTTCCTCATTCTCAGAAAGCAGCTTTATCATTTTCTTATTAAGTTCATTCAAGGCTAGTTTGTGAAAATTTTCATTTTCAGATATCTGATTTTCGTAAGGGCTATTTCAAATTTTGTTCTCAGATACTCGTTAGCTCGTAAACCCCTTTTCAAGAGTTTCTTTGCTTTCCTCTAGAATTCGGTTTTGGATTGTGCTTCCGTAAATTCTTTCTCATAACGATCCAATTCACTCTCGACTAACTCTGATCCTCAATTCCATCATCACTCTCATAGTACGTAAATTGTGAAATGTTTGTTACCTCATCAGCCATAAGACACATTTCAATGTTGAGATGTCCGGACCAGCAATCTCAAAGAACTCCACGCTTCATTCTTCTTAAGGTCAAGTTGATTACGTCAGAGGTGATTCCACACAATTCGGTGATGGTAGGTTTGAGTTATCTCAATCTCCATCTTCGTAACTCTCTCAATATCTAGAGCATCAAGTCGATTTGAATCTTCTTCCTTTCTTCAGTCAGTAAGGCCCTTTGATTTCTTTTGTAATTTCTTTTGTCCTTCTTGTCACCTGTCTTGAGCTTGTTTAAAGCAGGGCAATCTCTCTTGAAGTGACCAAGCTTTTGACAATAGAAGCAGATATCATTTCCTATCTCTGCTGATTCAGTACTAACACCTTTCTGAATGAGGGTCTTCAGAGAGTTGTTTAGTTGAATGTTCTTGTACTGATGACAGTTTGGGCCAAGATGCTTTTTCACTCTTCTTTAGCTTTTCTTCTCTCAATCTTCGACTCACAAATTTATTCATGTGTCTTACTGCAAGAGCATTTTCTTCAGATGCGTCTTTGGTATCTTTCTTTTCAGAAGTACATTGAGAGACTAGAGCAACAGTTTGCAACTTCTCAGCTGTTTGTTCTCTCTGAGTTGTCTCATAATCTATGAGAAAGATGAGAGAAGAGCTCTCATCGAGTAATATTTGGCATTCCTCGGTTGAAATAAAAGAATTTAGTGTGTTCCAATAGGATTGAGACTTCGACAATAGTCTTAATCTTTTCTCGGCAGAGTATCTGCTGCTTTCACCAAGTGCAGCCATATCACGATAAGAGTAGTAAACCGAAATCAAGTTCTTCCAGAGTTTCATGGGACCTTGCTTGAAGTTTTGGAACTTCAATTTAAGAACTTCAACTTGTTTTCGGTTTTCTGGCCCGCATGCATTTCTTCAATCAATTGCTGTGCAACTTTTGCTGCTTTAGCACCCTACGCTTTAATCACCGTATGTGCTCCGTGTCGATCCGATGATTATATTACGAGCTTGACCATCCAATCAGGTCTCTCGGCATCTTCGTATGTCCAGAGCACTCATCGCGTGTCGTCATACCTACTGCTTCCACGAGCAACACGACCACTATCACTAGCAGTCGCATCCTCGCTTTCATCTTCCTTGTCTGAGGCTTTTCTTCCATCAGACACCTCAATAACTTGTTTGAGTTGTCTGATTTTAATAGGCCCTTCATTGATGACATAGATCATCTCATCACTAATGCCCTCCAGATGGAGTATCATGTTGTTCTTCCATTTCTCGTAGTTTTCTGGCTTCAGAACGGGTGCATCACTCAGAGACATTCCTGCGCACTTAACACTTATCTGGGGATCTAGGTTCAGTGCAGAAGGCTTGGGAACCTCCTGCTCTGATACCACTTGTTGGTCCAGATAACGGCAAAGTAAAAGACTAGAGGGGGGGGGGGGGTGAATAGTCTTTTAAAACTTTTATCGATAAACACAGTTTCTCAGAAACTTGGGGGGTTTCTGATACTTAAATTCAGAGCGCGGAAGACTTTAAGATAGGTAAGTGCAGAAATAAAAAATATGTGTGTGTGCTTTGCTGAAAGATAAATGCAGAAAGGTAAATAACACAGCAAGTATAGTGGTATCTGGAGGTATGAATCCTCCAACTAATCCACTTCGGTCTTTCTGAGACCTAGAATTCACTAGAACAGATAATTGAGTTCACCTTACAATAATCCTATTCTAAGATTCCTAAACAAATGGTTTCCAACCAAATGTTCCCCCTGAGTTATTCCCTGGCTCCTAGAGCTAAGTACTTCCTCTACTCAGATAACCTTGGAGTTATTCTCTGATTTCCCAAATCTAGTACTTCCTCTACTCCACGCCTTGATGGTGTTGGTTATAAGGTTTGTCAGAGAGGCTTCTTGTATAACTTTTCAGTTATGTTTCCAGAGAGCCTATTAGAACAAGACTACTTAATACACTTGTTCAGTGTATGGCAATTTTCTCTTTACTGACCCAAGTAATTGATGTCCGTTCTGGAGAATGAGCTTCAGAAAGGTTATCTGATAGTTCAACTCTTTCACGAATAACAATCTCTTGTTAAGGTTCAGGATAACTTAGAACTACTAGTGATTCTTCAAGCAACAGAAAGCTTTCAGAAAGGGTAGTAGAGTGCTTGAGAGAATACTTTGCTAGATTGTAAATTTGCAAGTTAGATCGTTCTTTGGTCGTTGTATTTCTCAGCATCTAAGTGTGTGATATTAATAGATGAATTTGAGAGTCGTTGGGATGTTATCCGTTAGACACAATTCAAATTCAGTCTATACTTATCTTGAAAAGAGTACTCAGAAGTCCTCGTCTCATATCTCAGAGAGGACTGTGCTTTAGTGGCTTTTCTGCCGATGCAATTAATGCATATGTACTATTTCTTGTCCTGTAGTCTTCAACGGATACATTAGCCTTTCTGATGGATTGCATGCTCTATACTCATGATGTCATATGTTCCAGAATCATGTTTCAAAAGTAACTAAATGCACTTGAGAAAGGATTAAGGACATAGTCTTTCCGAGTGAGACTAAACCTTGGTGTCTTCATAAATCTTGTGCAATCTCCGGTCTTGTAATCTTCAGAAAAGCTCCATTGCTAGGATTGATCTTCATGGTCTTCTTGGAAATAAAAATTACATTCATAGACCTATAATCCTAAAACAAGATTTACTAGACTAATCATACTCAGTGATTTCCTCTTTTACAATGTTCAAGTGAACTAAGAGTACTTAATCACCTTTCTGGCAAAGATAAGAACATGTGATGAATGATCAAAATACTAACAGATATTCCTAACACTTTTAATTTTACTGACACTATCTCAGTGCCTTCAGAAACACAGAAAATATTCCTGGAATTGTTGTAAAATTCCAACACATCCAGTGAAGAAACTCCACTTGGAATAGCAGATAGGAAACCCTTGATTTGTGCCTTTTCAAGCATACCAAGAATCAACTTTCTATCAGCCTGGATTTCAATAGCAGCAATAAGGTATTCCTCAATCATGGCACCACCCCAAATCATCCTGTGATTTGAAGTCCAATGGTCAGGATTGAAGTCTCCTTCCAACCGATTGTTCGTGATAACCAACACTGGTGCTTGCTTTTCAGGAGTGTCAGAGGTAGTAGCCTGGGATTTCTGGTAGAAGCACGTTTTGGAACCATCTCTTTAAATATTGAAAATTTTTGAAAGTCGAAAAGACATTAGAGTGTGAGTTTAGTGATTCTTTGCAGAATAACTAAGCGAAGAACAGAGATTTACAGAAATCTTTGAAAGGTTTTTGCTATTTCTGTGTAAGTGTGAATGTTGGATTAGGCAAAAGTGATTTCTTTTGCCAAAATCCTATACATATAGCATTGTACTCTCAGCAGACATATACATACAAATTGATTTTGTACATATGTATCTGTGCAAATGCAGGTAGGCAAGGGTAAAAATTGCTTTGCATTAAATGCTAGTGGGCCACGTCTGTGTTTTTACAATCCACTATTTTACCGAGAATTGATCTCGTGCATTAAGATCAAATGCCCATTTCATCAAGGGTTACGATTGCTTCTTCAGCAATGATCACAATCAGTAATTGTAATTGGGCCCAATTAATGAAATTTGGCGAATTGCTTTCTGAATCACATCTCTTTTATGTGACTAAGGGACAGTCTTTGGACTTATCTATTAAGTTCAGAGACTGTATGTAACTTAACATATGAATTGAAAGATACAATACACCAGAGATGTAGTTGACTGAATACAGTTGTACCAAATTTCTCTTTTGTGTTCCCCCTCACTTTGTGATCTCACACATATCTACGTACCAGTCTCAGAATCTTTGAAAGACACTTTTACGCATCCTTTTAGTATATGAGTTCCCATCTCAGATACCTTTTTGGTAGGAGGTTTTACCTTTTGCCTTAGATATCTAGATACCCATTCCAGATCTCTTTTCTCCCTTCTGAGTTCCTATCTCAGAGATTAGAACTTTTCAGTTTTTTTCGGTAGCTCCATTAACCCAAGACTATGAATCAAGGTTAAGAACCTACTTTGTTGCAAAGGCTTTGTAAAGATATCTACACGTTGGTCTTCAGTACCAATCTTCAGTATCTCTATATTGTCTTTTTCAACATGGTCTCTAATGAAGTGGTGTCTAACATCAATGTGCTTTGTTATTGCATGAAACTTAGGATTCTGTGTTATGGCAATAGCACTTATGTTGTCACAGAAAATAGGAGTTTTCTCTTCATTGATCTCATAGTATCTGAGTTGTTGTATCCACAATATCTGTGAAACACAACACCCAGCAGCAATATATTCAGCTTCTATGGTGGATGTGGCAATTGAGTTTTGTTTCTTGCTAAACCATGATATTACTCTGGCACCAAGAAATTGACAAGTTCCTGAGGTGCTTTTTCTATCAAGCAGTGATCCAGCATAGTCAGCATCACACTAGCTAACTAAACTCAATCCACTATCTTTAGGATACCACAATCCAACTTCTACGGTACCCTCTACATACCTTAATATTTTCATTGCAGTGTTGTAGTGTGATTGCATTGGATTTGTCTGAAATCTGGCACACACTCCAACTGCATATTGAATATCAGGTCTACTTGCAGTGAGGTACAATAGAGACCCAATCAATTTCATATACTTGTGTTCTTCAACACTCTTATCAGATTCAGTATAGGTCATTTCGGTACTAATGCTCATAGGTATCTTAGCATTCATTTCAGAAGGCTTTAGATTAAACTTGTTGATCATATCTTTTGCATACTTTGTTTAACTGATGAATATTCCATCATTAAGTTACTTGACTTGCAACCCAGGAAATAGTTCAATTCTCCCATCATGCTCATCTCAAATTTACTTTTCATGAGCTTAGCAAAGTCTTCACAAAGTTCCTTATCTTTAGATCAAAATATAATGTCATCAACATATACTTGAACTAAAAGTAATTTCCCTTCATGGTTCAAAGTAAAGAGTGTTTTATCAACATCTCCTTTCTTGAAGCCACTTTCCAACAAGTATTTGGCTAAAGTATCATACCATGCTCTGGGACCCTATTTCAGTCCATACAGAGCTTTCTGAAGCTTATAGACCTTTCTACTTTCTGTGGAAACTTCAAATCCTGGTGGTTGTTCAACATAGACTTCCTCAACAAGTTCACCGTTTAGGAATGCACATTTGACATCCATTTGACAAACTTTAAAGTCATTATGAGCTGCAAAGGCTAGAAATAGTCTAATTGCATCCAATCTTGCAACTGGAGCATATGACTCATCAAAATCTAGTCATTCAGTCTGGGTGAATCCCTTGGCAACCAACCTTACTTTGTTTCTGGTTATTTCACCAGACTCATTCATTTTGTTCTGAAAACCCACTTCGTTTCAATTACAGATATTCCATCAATAAATGGAACCAGTTTCCAGACTTTGTTTCTCTCAAATTGATCCAACTCTTCTTGCATTGCAGAGATACAGTCTTGATCCTTTTATACTTCTTCTATAGTTTTAGGTTCAATGTTTGAGATAAAACATCCGTAGAGAGAGTCTGCATTGCCAGCAATTGCTCTCCTAGTTCTAACCCCATGGTCTAAAGGACCAATCACATCCTTGGTAGGATGATCTCTTATCCATTTTATAATAGGTTTTGAACTAGTAGAATCAATATCATTTTGACCTGAACGTTAATCATTATGATCTTGACAAGATACTTGTTCAGTATTTGAGATATCTGGCACACGGGAAATGCCATAGATATCTGAAACTTTTTCAGTGTTAGAGATATCTGGGATTGGATTTTCAGCAATCTCATTCTCGGAAACCTCTTCATGATGAAGATTCTCAAGAACTGCTCCATTTCGGAATTCTCATAGGAAATTCTTCATCATGTCTTTGAGTCATCCGGTTGTTACTAAGCAATGGTTGCTTTTCATCGTCAGAGTCATCCTCTAAGTGAATGACAGAATTGTTTCCTTTTGAGGATTTTTCTTCATAATCTTTAATAATTAGTTCTTTCAACCTATCTGAGAGTTCTTCATTCAAGGGTACTTTTTTGTTCCGTTCATAGAAAACTACATGAATAGATTCTTCAATCTTTTGCGTTCTTTTGTTGTAGATTCTGTAGGCTTTGCTATTCAGAGAATAACCAAGAAATACTCCTTCATCTGCCTTTGGTTGAAATGTTCTCAAGTATTCTTTTCCATTGTTAAGAACAAAACATCTGCAACCAAACACCCTTAGATGTTTGATAATAGGGGGTCTACTAATCAAAATTTCATAAGGAGTTTTGTCATGGTGTTTGTTGATCAAACATCTATTTGGAGTGTAGCAGGCTGTGTTAACAGCTTCAACCCAATAGATTTCACTTATTTCAGTTTCAACAAGCATTGTTCTTGCTGCTTCTTTTAGGGTCCTATTCTTCCTTTCAGCAACACAATTTTGTTGTGGTGTCCTTACTGAAGATAGTTGATGTTGTATACCTTTGAAGGTATAAAACACTTTTATGTACTGGTTCACAAACTCAGTACCATGGTCTAATCTGATTACAGATACCTTATCATTTTTCATGACTTCAAGCTTATTCTGCAAGTTGGGTATTTCAACCCTTGAATCAGATTTTTGTTTGAGAAATACAACCCAAGTGAATCTTGAGTAATCATCAACAACAACCAAATTTATACTTCTTTTTCAGATAGCTAGTTACATAGGATTCAAAAAGATCCATATGTAACATTTGCAGTGGCCTTTCACTGGAGTGTCTAGTTTTAGACTTGAAAGATGTTTTGGATTGTTTTCCCATATGGCAAGCTGAGCATACACCATCTTTTCTATATGCCATTTTGGGTAATCCAACCACCAACTCTTTCTTGGATAGCTTGTTCAGAGTTTTGAAGTTCAAGTGACTCATTCTTTTATGCCATAGCCAATTTTATTCAGTGTAGCTAGATTGACTCACCATGAGACATTCTTCAGTTGTGGCAGATGCCCAGTCAGCAACATAGAGATTTCCTTTCTGCCTAGCAACCAAGACTGTCTGCTTTGACTCATTGTCAACCAATTTACATAGTTTTGACTTGATCTTTACTGAGTACCATTTGTTTGCCAATTGACTCATGCTTAGGAGATTATATTTAAATCCCTCTACATGTAGTACTTCAGTGATTGTAAGAGCTCCCAGCTTCAGATCGCCAAAACCTATGGTTGGATTTTCATCTCCTCCAGCAAATCTAATAATTGGTCCTTTATCACATTCTCTGTAGTTCACCAGATTTGCTTTGTCTCCAGTCATGTGCTTCCCACATCCACTATCAAAATGCCACTTCGGGTTCTTCCTCAGAGTGTTCTGCACAAAACAGGAAACATGGAGTTAGGCTCTCACTCCAACAATAGAACCTTTTGGACTAAAGAATCTCCCTGTAGGAATCCATTTCTGAAACTAGTCATTTACCGAAAATTCCTCCTTGTGTTCCAATAAAACAAAATAATGCCCCTTTGGTGCTTTCAGATACTTGTCAGGTTGCTGAGTCGACTTTTCAGCGAGCTCGGCTTTCCTTCTCAGATTCCTTCTAGCCCTGGGATTCAAAGTGGTCAGTGCTCCTTCTTCCACTTCTGATGATTGCTATGCGCAATCCTCGCATTCATCCATCGTTCTTGCTCTTGTTTATATTGCTGAGCAAGTATCTTTCCGATGGCTTTGTAGCCAATTCCATTTTGATCACCTTTTGCTTTCTGAGATCTTCTCTCAGCAACTTCACTAGTCTCTGGATCATTATTTCTTCCGAAAAATGGTACATTGGGAAAATCGCCAGCTCCTGCAATTTTTCCTTTCCTAGAGACATAGCACTATGGGTGATTGAACTTTTTAGTGCATGGTTTCTTTTCAGAAACCTTTTCCATAGTTTTCTTGGGGACTTGTTTTTCCCTCAAAGGTTTGGTCGCAACTTCATTGCCTTTGTTAACAGCCTTAGCTTTTTTACCAATGCTATAGGTTGTTTGGAACCATCTTGCTGAGCACTAACAAATGTCATTCTTTCATCACTCTTATTCAGAGTGGTAGAACTATTTGTTTGTGTGTCGAGCCCAAGTCCTCCCTTTTCTGAAGGATCTTTTAAATAAGAGTGTACTTCAGTAAGAGTGTCATTAGCTTTGGCATATGATCGAAAAGATAGTTCTTTGTTTTTGAGTTCCTCATTTTCAGAAAGAAGATCTTTATATTCCTTTTGGAGTATATCCATTGCCTTTCTGTGTGACTTCTCCGTCTCAGATATCTATGCTTTGAGAAATGCATTTTCGTCATCCTTTTTCCCAGATATCTTGAGTAATTGTGAATTTTCCTTTTCAAGAGAATTATTTTCTTCTTCAAGAATTTCGGCTCTAGCTCGGACCATTAGAAATTCTCTTTCGTAGAGATGAAGTTCCCTTCTGAGATGTTCTAGATCTCTGATTCCTTCCTCATCACTCTCATATTTTAGGAATTAAGAAATGTTGGTTACCTTGTCAGCCATTAGGCAAGGCTAAATGTTGGAGCAATCTGGATAGATCTCTTCAGCAACCCCACACAATTACCTTTTCTTTTGACCAAAGTCAACCAATTCATAAGTCATGCCACATAACTCTGGTGAAGGTAGCTTAGAGTCATCTGAGTCTTCTTCCTCAGATTCTGACTCTATATCAAGAGCATCCAGTTGGATTAGAATCTTATTCCTTTCTTCAGTGAGCATAGCTCTCTGACCTCTCTTGAAATTTCTTCTATCTTTCCTCACATTGCCTTTAGCTTATTGAAACCAGAAGTCCCTTTTAAAATGACCGTGTTTCGATAATAGAAATAGATATCGCTTCGATTTTAGCTTCCTCAAGATTAGATGCTTGTCGAGCGGCTTGTTCAAATGAAAGCGTGATAATGATATTTTGGCTTTTCTTCTCTCAATCTCCGTGACCGATATTTTCTCATTTGCTTCAAAGAAGAGCATCATCCTCAGTCATTTCTTTGGTATCCTTCTTTTCAGAAGTACCTTGTGTCACTAAAGCAGCATTGTGAACTTTCTCAGCAACCACTTGTCCTCTCTGAGTAGTTTCATAGTTGATAGTAGCTATGTGAGAAAAGAGTTCTACTGGGGTGATATTTGGCATCCCTTGGTTGAAACAAAAGTACTGAGTATGTTCACAGTATTGATTCAAGCTTCTCACAATAGTCTTAACCTTTTCAGAGTTAGAGTATCTCTCACTTTCACCAAGTGCAGCCATTTCATTCATCAGTGTTGTAAACCGGAAATCTAGGTTTCTTCAAGTGTCTCTGTGGGACCTTGTTTAATGTTTTGGAATTTGAGCTTCAAAACATTGAACTAATTTTTCTTTGTTTTCTTAGTGCCGGCACAGATTTCTTCAATCAGTTGCCAGGCAACTTTCTCCATTTTTGCACCCCACAGTTTACACTGTATGTGCTCTGGAGTGGAACGTATGATGATATTACGAGCCTGGCCATCCAGTCGATTTCTCTTGGCATCTTCCGATGTCCAGAGCTCTCTGAGCTTTGGCTCATAAACAACTTGACCAGTAGGTCTTCCACCGGTCGACGATCCGTCATGAGGAACCACCACTTGGTTTTTCATCAGTGGGATCTATGTCTCTACCATTAGAAACCTCCATGACCTGCTTGAGTTGTTGAATGACTACGGGGCCATTCTTTATCACGTCGATCATTTCGTCACTGATGGCTTCTAGGTGGAGCATCATGTTGTTCTTCCATTTCTCATAGTTCTATGGCTTGAGAACTGGAGCGTCACTTAAAGACATCCTGCAGAAAACACACTAAACAAACAGATTAAGTGTAGGTGAAAAGCAGTTAGTGGGCACTAATTTGGGATCTAGGTTCAGTGCAGAAGGTTTGGGAACCTCCAGCTCTGATACCACTTGTTGGTCCAGATAACGGCAAAGTAAAAGACAAGAGGGGGGGGGGGGTGAATAGTCTTTTAAAACTTTTGTCGATAAAACAGTTTATCAGATATGTGTGAAGATATCTGATACTTATATTCAGAGAGCAGAAGACTTTATGTGATAAGTGCACGTGCTTTGCAAGATAAGCGTGTAAATACTTAGCAATATAAATTAAGTAGAAAGTAAATAACACGTCTTTTATAGTGGTATCTGAAGGTATGAATCCTCAACTAATCCACTCGCCCTTTCTTAGGACTTGAAATTCACTAAGATAGTTATTGAGTTCTCCTTACAATCAACCTATCCCTTGATTCCCTTTTACACTAGATTCCCAACCAAGTGTTCCCCTGAGTTATTCCCTGGCTCCCAGCCAAGTACTTCCTGTACTCGGAAACCTTTGAGCTGTTCCTTAGTTTCCCAAACTAAGTACTTCCTATGCTCAGTAACCTTGGAGTTGTTCCTTAGTTTGTCAAACTAAGTACTTCCTATACTCCACGCCGTATGGTGATGGTTATGATGGTTTTTAGTAGTAGTCTTAATAACTTTCTCAGTTATGTAGGAATACTCTACAGAACAAGGATCACTTAACACACTTCACAATGAGTGGTGATATGTTCTTTACTGACCCAAGTCTATGTTAAATGTCTTGGAGAATGAATCTCAGATACTTGATATTTTGATTAAACTCTGTCGAGGGTACAAGTCCCCGAACACTTAAATGTATTTTCTTTGCTTTCCTTCTCACTAAGTACCTAAGACACCTTGCTTGTAAGGACCTAAGGATAGAAGCCTGTAAGAACCGTCGTACTGTGGAGAGGCGACACGTGAGGACCTGCACAAGGAACTTGGAGGGGGGGGGGGGGGGGTTTGAAACATATACCCCGTTTGCGTGGTGTCAAACTGGACGGAGACTTTACTTGCGAGAGAGCGAAGGTCTACTCGGTATAAGAGTCAAGGATGGGAAGCGATTATATCTTACCGTTATTATGGGAATGTGTGCCATATATATAGAGTTCTCCCAAAATGTGAGGGTTCCACCAGATCGTGCCAAGTGTAAGGCCTGGATTGAGCCACCAAGGCCTCAATAGGCCCATGGCCCATTAGTGACACTTCACCCATTCCACTTTGGGCTTTCAGGGGTAGTTTAGTCATTAATGTGAGAGTATTAGGGGCTTTGATGCGATCTGCCACGGGTTAGGGTCCGAAGAGGCGGGTCCGGACGTTTGGTCCGGACCGTACAGGGTTGCCCATAAGATACTCTTCTCAATCTGTAAAGTACCTTTCATACAGACCTTGTGGCTCGGACCTCAATACTCTCTAGTGCCAGTTCACTTGGTTGCTTGTGAGGTTGTTATGTCGAGTCCGACGGGTGTTGGTCGGACCCCATGGTTACGGACCATCAAGGTGGTCGGTCCTACCATTCTTAGGGTCCTCCTGTTCCTTTCTACCCGGGTGAGTCGGACCTCTGCGGACTTAGGGTCGGACTCTGGGTCGGACTGTAGGTCCCGGACTCGCAGACAACTTGGGACTCCTTAGGATTCGTTCCAAAGGCGTCCATGATGGATCGACATATTTTCGTATCAACATATGTCCCCCTAGTTTTCAAGTATCTTAGGAGAAGATAGTTGTGGAAATATGATTAAAAGTGGGGAGGACAGTATGTTTCATGATTCAATCCGTCCCTCGTAAGCAGAAAAAAGGTGTAATCCATGCTTCCCGTAGTCCTTAACTTAATCTCTCTTCTTTTCTTTCTTTCTTTTGTTGCAGTCCGAGGAAGGAGGCTCGGAGTGCAACAAAACTATTGGAAGAAGGGGTATTTGTAAGTGAGATCAAGTGGACAAAGAACGTCGGAGTTGTACCTCTGGTGGGTGAAGGGAAGCCCCGAAGAGGGATATCCAAACGGACGAGGGTCCGTGTGATGGTGAGTGAAATCATCCTTCCTTGTAAAAAGGATATGGTTTCTATCAACCTGTCTGGATTGGTCCGAAGAGGGACATCCGAACGGATGAGGATCCGTGTGATGGTGAGTTCAATCATCCTTCCTTGTAAAAAAGGATAGGGACATCCGAAACAGAAGATGTATCGGCCATCCGAAGGTCGTGTGGTGTCCTTCACCCGTGAGTGGTGGAGTTCGTTGTATTTGTTTTGTCATGGCAAGGTAAATTTTTGTACCAATGCGCCATTTCACTTGGTATTTCCGCATTACGCATTGGATGAATTTTGATCAACGATTGAGATTTAATCGCAAAAAATGGCGACGGTTGGGATTCCAGATTTAACCCCCTATAAATAGGGGCTTTTACCGATGTCACTTTCACATTTCTAGAGAGAGGATTTTTCAAATTTGATTATGTCCGAAGCAAGTTCAAGCAATCCGAAGCGAGCAAGAAGAAGTTCGAGCGAGTTATCCGCAGAAAGTCAGCTGCCTTCAATCCAAGAATCCTAGTGCAAGTAACTTGCTTGTTTCCTCTTTACTTCCAAGTTTTCTCTGCATCATATATGTCCATCTTCAAAATGTTGCATGTTCGGATGTATGCCTTTTTTTCGTATCCCGTAGTTGGCTATAACATAGTGTGCTTCGGACATGTTGAGTAGTCAACACTAACACCGAACTAACATCTAACTAACTCCAAACTAACCTCGTCCGATGGAGTCATTCCGTATCCTCTGATCGTAAATTTCTCCAACTTTAATCTACGTAAACGGCCTCTCGCACTACAATCTTATAGCTCATAAAATTGCCTTTTCTTTCCCTAGGATGTCCGAGAGTGATAGTCAGAACCGATCTGCGGCTGAAGGATATGATTCTTAAGCACTGCCCCTATCAGACAGCTCCGAGGAGATTGACATTGGTGGTGCGGAGGATTCGGTAGAGCAGGACCATTTTCCTCGTCCGAGCCGGGAAGAGCCCGAGGTAAGCTCTTTACTTAGGTTAGTTGTTCCGGGTTCAGGGTCTCTGAAGCGTCAAGATTACCCGTAAGTCTCTATTGTACAGGGTGCTGGTGCTGTCCAAGAGACGACCTCTCGAACCATAGGGGGTCTCTGTCCGCGCTGTGCTGGGAAGGAGCCCGAACTCTCGGTAGAGATTCGATCCCTCATACGCAACTTAGGATATAATTTTAGGAGTAACCCTAACCGAGTGCCATTCATTCCGGATCCACATGAGCCTAACATCGAGGAGGTGCATGATACCTCCGAGGCACCGCCCGAGCTGGGCATGTTCGAAGAGGGTGTTGAGTATCGGGTCCAGATTTCTGCCCCCCTTCGGAAGGTAGTGGACTTGAGTTCGTCGTCCGGGGATGACAAATTTGAGGAGGAGGGTCAAACTGACAATGTCGGTTCTGAGGAGGATGAAGAGGAGGAGATACTTTCTGCTCATGTTTTTCGGAGTGAGTCAACAGGACCAGCGGGTACGAGTCACCAGCTGACTGGAGAAGAGCTTCCTGAGGTCAGTAAAGAGGGTGAAGACGTGTTCTGGGTGAAGTTTCCTCGGTCGCGAGACGATGTTACTCATCCTGATCCGGATGGCGAGCTGAACGATTATTGTTCATTACCAACGTGCTCGTCTATTGTGACGTCCGAGGAGGTGGGGGAACTTCGGAGGAGGTATGATATCCTAGAGTCCGTGGAGATTCTCATTCCGGATGAGTCGCACGCCTTCTACAATCCACCTCCCGGGTACATGTGCGTTCATGAGATAAGTTTGCACTGTGGATGGCGTTTGCCTGTGGTGTCCGAGTGTATGGATATCTAGAATGATATAGGGTTGAGTCCGCACCAAATCATTCCCAACTCCCTCGGAACTTGATGTGCTTCGGGGTGATGTGTAAATATAAGGGCATCCCGGTGACTTTTGACAATTTTCGTAAACTTTTTAGTGTAAATTTAAGCAATAGGAACACACTCTTCTATGCGCCTGTATGTCGCCAAGAATATACTTTTTTTGTGGATCCGCTCTCTGCCTTGGGGATCAATTGGTGGAAGAGGTACATCTTCGTCTGGCCCACACTAAAACATGGCTAGTCTGAGGCGGAGAGAGTCCAATGGCGGTTTGAAAAGAAATTTTTCCGATATAGGCTACCAGATTGGAAACCACCAGCTCGGAATATTCCTCTGTGGATGCAAGGGCTCCACAAGAATCAAGACCCGGAGAAATACTTCTTCCGAGGCTTAATATGCCAGCCTCTTCCCTACCTAGCTGGCTTTTCAGAGCCCAGCTTTTGAGATTGGAAGAAGGCTTTGAGTAAGTTCTTCCTCATTCGGTTATGTAGTTATTTATCCGAGTCGATGGTTGCTCTATTGCTCTATTTATTTTGAATGAGAAAATTATTATCGTGTATTAACTTCTCATCCTTCGGATGTACAGAGTTTTGGTTCGAGTACACCATGTCCACCATGTGGGAGTTGAAGCGGAAGCAAAATGCTGCTCAAAGAAAGGAGATGGAGGAGTGCACCCGGACCCAAATCATCAAGACGTCCATTGTGCTTCCGATGGAGGAGCCAAGAAATGCAGCCACATTCCGATTAGAGGAGACTCGGAGGGCTGCGGCGGGTGAAGAGGCTCAAGTGATACCCACCCCAGATAAGGGCAAGGTGGCGGGCTCTAAGGGGGCCAAGAAACCCCCGAGGTCTGTGTCTCGAGACCCTCCTGCCAGTGGTTCAAGTGCTGCGGCCGGACAGAAATGTCCGTCCGAAGGACCAATCCCTCCGGCCAAGAAGGGCAAAGGGAAAATGAGTAGTGAGCCGGACATGGACGCTGAGGTGGCTCGGATGGCTGGTGCTTCAGAACTGGACCGGATTGCGGGGCTATCCACAATTCACCAGAAGGTACGTACTAACCCAACCATGGTTTAATGGTTGAAATGTTTCAACTTTCTTTGATTCGGAACCTTGTTTTAATTTTTCAACGTCGGACATCGTAGCTCACTACCGCTATTCAAGTGTGCTCCGTGGTGGCGGGTCGGAGGGCCACAATGGAGGAGGATCTGGCCAAGGCGGAGGCTACTCAGGCGGTGGAGACGTCCAAGGTGAACAGCCTGTCTGAAAGGCTGATGAAAACCCTTGCTGCCAAGAAGGAGTCCGTAGCGGAGGCAGCGAAGCTGAAGAGTGCCATCCTGTCTCTAGAGAAGGATCTAAAGGTGCATCATGATAGCGTGGATGAGTACGTCAGTGTCTCCCGGAGCTTCAAGGACATGATGCTGAATGAGCTGTTGAAGGTCTGGACGCAGACTGTTCAAGACTTCCTGGGGTCGGACGCCTGCAAGTTCATGCTTGAATCAAAGTATGATGAGGCTCAACAGGATGGCTTCGATACAGCCATGGGGCAGCTCCGGCATAGGGGATGGATCCTGAGTGACTGCGACATGGACGCTGAAGGCATTACTGCTTTCAAGGAGGCCGATGGCTCAGACTTTGCTCCGGAGGGTGTCTCGGATGATGACTTGCTCAAGTGCGAGTTTGTGGAGCTAGTCTGTGATGACACAGAAGACAAGAAGTACGACCATGATGGTCCGCATTCTTCCGCGTCGTGCCGGTGCCGATGTTCAATGTTTTCCCCTTTGAGGAACATGTGGAGCACAACCGGACCGGCCGACCTGCCGCCCATGGCTTCGCCGATCTCGACTTGATGAAGCAAAGGCTCGCCTTCCTTGAAGAATTGCATGCCCCGAAGAGAGAAAAGGTTGGCTCAGGATGCCAAAGACCAAAGGTTGGCGGATCTGCAAGCATCACTTGAGAAGGAAATCGTAGGCCCTTCCGGAACACAAGTTGGTTCGCCCGGGCGGCGTGAGGAGTGAAGACGGGGTATGCCCCAGAAATCTGTAATTCCAGTCTTCGGACCGTGAGGCAATGTTGTCCTTTTTGTTGCTGTCTTTTTGAATATGTATTCGGATAATCGCAGCTTGATTTGATATTTTATTGCATTGGTCCGCTCATCAATGGCTCGGATCACTCTATCATGTGCTTCAGGTGCCTCTTACTCAAATGCATTTTTTCCATTGCGCACTTTATTTATATAAAATAAACCAAGAACTTGCTGCCGTTGTCTCTATCGCTGGACAAGGATCCGAGTCCACGAGACCAAATGTCATTAAATAATGCAATATTCAATTGATTGACCTTTGGTTTGGTCAGACAAGACGTTTATCCGGGTCTTAGCTCTAAATGCTAATCGTATAGATAAGATTAGTTTGCTAAAATCTGTAACGAGTAGGACTAGTTCGGATGTTATCATCCTGCTCGATCCGTAGAGACTTGGTGTACTGTTCGGAGCCGTGTTGACTTGTGAAAAGGTGGTAAGAAAGTAGACAATCACAGTAGAAAGGTTGAGTGACTTGCTACGGATCACAGTTGGTACGGAAGTTATCACGGCAGCCCCGGGTGACGGATCTGAGCGGGCAACAGTTCAACATAATTCACTCAATAAGGCATGAAATGTGAAGGGACTCTTGGTTGGCCCAATAGCGGCCCAAACGTTAGGCCCAAGTCGAGGCCCAAGCCCATCGCCGACGGTTACGGGCAACTTGGCGAGTAATGATTGGTTCTTCATTTCTATATATACCCCTAGATTGTACGGCTTTTTACCAGATCATTCCATTCCTTTTATAGTAGTAGATGATTCGGATCCTTGGGTCCGGATATCCTAACGAGTAGGTTGATTCCACCGTTCCTATGCGTGATCCGCCTCTGAGGGTTTTTCAGAAGTCCGGAAGTCCCTTTGGGTCGGACGATGCTAGGGACGATGAAATCGAGTCACTCGGAATCACTCTTCCTCAGATCGCCGTGCTAGTCTTCTTTTTCTGGGGCTGTAGTGTGTATTAACAACTTGTGCCCCGGGAAGCGGACTAGCTCGCTGGTTCCAGGGATTTCCAAATATTTGTCACTTTAGAAAAATCAATTCCACAGGTTGCCTGCCCTTTCCACTATTTACCCTTTTCGGAAGTATATCTCCTCGGATCTCCGTGCTAGTCTTCTCTCTCCGTGACCATGTAACCGAGAAACTTTCCTCCCTTTACACCAAACGTACACTTTACTGGGTTCAACTTCATTCCATATTTCCTAAGGATGGAAAAGCACCTATTTAGGTGCTCGATGTGTTGCTCTTTAGTCTTGCTCTTTACTAGCATGTCGTCCACGTAAACATCCATGGTTTTGCCCAACTCTTCTATGAACATCTTGTTTACCAATCGTTGGTATGTAGCACCTGCGTTCTTGAGGCCAAACGGCATGACCTTAAAACAGTAGACCCCACCTGCTGCAAAGAAGGCCGTCTTTTTGACGTCCTCTTGACCCATCCTGATTTGGTAGAAGCACTGATAAGCGTCCATGAAGCTTAGGAGTGCACATCATGTGGTGGAGTCTACTAACTGGTCAATGCGGGGTAACAGATAAGGAACCTTTGGACAAAACTTGTTGAGCCAAGTGAAGTCATTGCACATTCTCCATTTTCGTAGAGCCTTTTCGACGAGGACCACGTTACAGACCCAATCAGAGTATCTGACTTCTTCGATATGTCCTGCTTTCATTAACTTGTCTACTTCTCCCGCTATGATAGCATCTTCAAGAGGCCCAAAGTCCTTCCACTTTTGTCGGATATGTTTTACCGTCGGATCCATGTTCAGACGGTGAACTGAGATCCTTGGGTCTATCCCCTTAAGGTCGTCAGTGCTCCAGGTGAAGATATCCCGATTGTCTCGAAGGCATGTGATGAGCTTCATTTCTACCTCCGCGCTCATCTCCGTCCCGATCCGGGTTATCTTCTCTGGATCTCCCTCAATCAATTGAACCTCCTTCAAGACTTCATGTGGCTCCATCCTCGCAGTCTTAGGGAACTTTTCCTTGAGCGTCCCAGCACCAATCTCTTTCTTTAATAGACTAAGAGGCACAAGAGGAGGGCTCCTGGATCTCTTGGTGACCGAAAGAACGGGTGCTGAAGCTCCTCTGGTTAACATGATGTAACATTCCCTAGCTTCCCTAACATTGCCCACTTCTTCTCCCACACCATTTGGGGTAGGGAACTTCACCCTATTGTGTAGGGGAGAGGCGATCGCTCTGAATTGGTTGAGTCCTGGGCGCCCCAGGATCACGTTATAGTCGAATGTGTTGTCGACCACCACAAAGAGGATCGCCTACCGCCACTCTCGCCGGAAGGTTCCCATAGAGACTTGTAGGTATATTTCAATGGGGCTAACTATAGAACCCCGAATCCTACGAAGGAGGTGTATACACCAGATGAATATTGCCCAAGTGCATCTGCTCCATTCTCTTCGATATGACATTGAGGAACTCCATGTCAACAAGTACTTTGTTGACCTTATAAGTGACGATGACTATAGAGACAACCAAAGGAACATCAGGGTCTTTGAGATCTCCTCCACCAGACGTTGGTGGGGGAATTTCACTATCATCGAAAGTGATGGCATTTGTTCCTTTCAGAGCTGGCGGAGCATAGGTTCTATCATTGTTTCTTAGATGTTGTGCGGTCCTCTCTCATGCTTCGCTATCTCCTCTAGTTGGACCTCCTGCAATGGTATTAATAACCCCGCTATAGGGGAGGTTTTCTATTTCCATATCTTCAGGGTACCCACGGTATCTCTGGGCATGGTTGGGTGGAATTTCTGTAGGAGGTGGCGGTAAGGATCCTGCCAGAGGTTCCGAACCACGCTCCTCCCTTCTTCGTTCATTTCTCTGGTGCCTGGAGGGCTCTTCTTCATACACTGGTTCTTTCAACTTTCCGCTCCTTATCAACCCTTCTATTTCTGTTTTCAACTGGACATAATCTTCAGTTGAGTGGCCTTTGTGCTTGTGAAACCTACAGTATTCTTTCGAGGCTTTGTTCTTCTTAATGCTCCTTATAGGTTTTGGCCATTGTATGTCCAAGTTTTTCTCAACAATAGAGGCCAAGATGTCGGATCTTGGTCTATTGAAGCGAGTATACTCGGCATAACTCCTTGGAGGGGTTCCCTCCCAGCGAAACTCCCTTTTGTCTCTAAATTCCTTCTTTTGTTCAAACTTTCCAGGCCGGGGAGGGGGTTCTTGTTTCACTAGCTCTTTCCCCTTTCTGGCCCCGGCTCTTATAGGAACATTTCTTCGGTATTCCTCCCCATACAAGACTCCTCGCAGATGTCTTCCAAATATTTTTCGGTCATGATTTCTTCATTGGAAAGCTTTCTTCTGAGATCTTCGTTGTAAGTGTTAGCATACAGGTGTCGGACCCATTCTTTGATGCTGTGAGGCTCGACCTGGCGTACTTCATCATTGAAACGGTCAAGAAAGGTTCTATGATCCTCGTGCTCTTTCTGGATTACTCCTGCCAAGTGCTCTACTGATCTCTTCCTCTTTTTTGCTTTCTCAAACCTTTTTAGGAAAAGAGAAGCGATATCCACATAGGACTTGATGGAGCCATTGGGCAAAGAGGTCCACCAATCCATTGCTTCTCCAAAGAGAGTAGAGGAGAAGTTAAGAGCCTTCATGTTGTCATTCAGGCCGTTGGTCTCCATCTTGCTCTCATACCTAGTTAGGTGCCCCACAGGACAAGTATCCCTATAATAGTGCTCAAGACTTGGGATAGTGGAGTTGGGGCGCTTCCTTTCCCTTCTTATCTCATCACATAAGGGATTAGGAGCTCTCAGAGTCACCTTCTCATGTGCCTTCACGATTCTGCTCGAAGTAGCAATTTGTGTCTCCAAGGATTTCTACTGGACATAGATCTGCCCGGCGTTTAGCCTCTCGCCCGTCCTTGGGTTGATTGCCACATCTGGAGGAAGATCATCAACGGGGACTATTGAGATGCTCTCTCCCACGTGGTCTCTTGGTGCATGCTGAAGAGCCCCACGTCGGCTAGTTCCAGCTTCATCTCCGCTGGTCTCATTGACTTATTTCTGTTCGTGAGAAGCAGCGGCTCTCCTGTTGAGAAGGTTCCATAGATCCTCTGGTTGGTCTGGTTATCCTAACCTTTGTTGGATTTGATGATGCTCATTCCTTGATTGTGCAGGTTCAGCTTGACTCGGAACTCATGGTTACGGACCATCGATGTGGTCGGACCTTGGTTACGGACCATTGTGGTCGGTCCTACCATTCTTAGTGTCCTCCTGTTCCTTTCTACCCGGGTAAGTCGGACCTGCGGGGACTTAGGGTCGGACCCTGGGTCGGACTATAAGGTCCCGGACTCGCAGACAACTTGGGATGCCTTAGTATTCGTTCCAAAGGCATCCATTACGGATTGGACATATTTCCGTATCAACAAACTCCTTCACAGATAGCAAGGCTTGTTAAGGATCACGACAGTTAGAACTTTCGTACTACTTAGAATTCAAGAGCTTAGTCGCAACTGTAAGCTAAAAAGTAAGTACGCATAAGGCTTGTATGCTTGAGAGAAAGACACTAGTTGTATTATCAGAGAAGCTTATGGTATTCAGTTTTGTGTTCTTGGTGTGTTTTCAAGCATTCTAAGTGGTGATATTTATAGTTGAATTTGAAGACGTTTGAATTGTATCTGTTAGACTCAATTCAAATTCAAACTATTGATATCTGTATATAGTACAGCAGAGTTCTTTGTCTTCTTTTTTAGAGACTTCTGCTTTTGTGCAAACATTTCTGTCCGAGCAATAAATGCATTGTACTATATTTGTCCTGTTATCTCAACGGATACGTGAAGCTTTCTGAGACTTGACACGTTTCTTCCTCAGTACACTTGTGTTCTCAGATATCCATTGTGTAACTTGTTTAATCAAAACACTTGTTGCGTCAAGGTTTCTGGACATAGGTATCTGAGGAGACTTTTCTCCTTAGTCTTCAGCAATCTTGAGCAAACTCCAGTCTTCTGGAAATGAGTTCCTTTGCATGGATGCTTCCTTCTTGGTCTTCTTCAAATAAATAAAAATTACATTCAGAGACCTAACATGCTATACAAGATTTGCTAGACTTACATACTTAGTGATTTTCCTCTTATACAATGTTCAAGTGAACCAAGAGTACTAAGCACGTTTCTGAGCTAAGATAATTCATTAGGTTGCTAATCAAAATCTAAACAGATATTCCTAACAATCAGATATGTTACAAGGAAAGTTCACATATAACTTTTACAATGAATAAAACTAATTTCAGTACAATCAGCAAGATACAAAATACATAGTTGAATTAGGACAGCAGGAGTAACCAAGCTCCAAGTAAACATCCTAATTAACTAGTCTTCAAGTCATCAAAAATCTTCAAGATTTCAGCAACTTCATGGATCAATTTGCGAATTTCCTATCTCCAAATATTTTGATGTCATCTAAGTAGTCATAGAGCAAAGTCCTGACTAACATCTCAGTGTCCCTTGCATAATCACATATTTCTCTGTATGATTCAGTGGGATTCTTCTTGGCAAAGTGTTTGACCCAAAAATACTTTCCCATACCCAGGCATGCTCAATTCTGAGATCAGAGAGTTTTAAATACTCATAAATGATCTTCAGATATTCAATGTCATCCAGATATTGTTCCTTAGTTATGTAGAATGATTCATAAGGTTCAACACCCGCTTTTCAGGCCTGCTCCACCATCTTAGGATTTCAGGCACATCATCCGTTTCCAATAAGGACATTCAAAGGAGAGGTCATTTTCCATGGTTCACTTTCTTTTGAGACTTCAAAATCCACCCATGCTTTGACATGCTTTGGATTTATCAGTACTGGCTTGTCTTTTCTCCATGCCATAAGTTGTTCACAGATAGGAACTGGGAATTTTTCATTTCCTAGAAAGTGCTTTATTTCTAGAATCCAATGACCATTTTTCTAGTGAATGCATCTGTAAGAGGTTTGACTGTTGTCAGTCTTGACATATTCAATCAGGGCATCAGCAGATTTTTCAGGTCCAGCCCTACCAAATTCAGTGTCTCTTCTCCTCTCTCTTATTATTTTGGCATTCTCTCCGGGGGTTTGCTTGAAGAACCACCCTGGATAGACTTGGTATTTCCAGAGGGTGTTTTAGCTGCCAAATGCTTTGCAGCAATAGGCTCGGATGAGCTAAATTCCGTTTTTCTTTTTCTGTGAAGAGGAGCTCCATCATCATCAGTTTCCTCATCATCAGTTTCCTCATCATCATCATTAAACTTGTACTTGGGAGATTTGCATGCATCTTTATTGCCTTGGGATTTGATTTGACCTTCTTCTTCTTCTTAAAAAGAAGACTCTTCAATCCCTACTACTTGTCTTTTCCTTGGGGACTTTGTTCCCTTTGGAGGTCTCTGTGATCTTGCCTGTAATCTGGCCCGTGTTGTCATTCCTTGTTCAGGAATATGCTGAGTTGTTGCTACTATCTGAGTAGCAGCTTGACTGAAGGAGGGCTCATTTATTCTGAGAGGTGGTTGTTTAGATTTTATTTTGTTTCGTCTTCCTCTTCCTCTCTGAGCACCTTGAGATCCTTCCCCCTTAGTCATTGTTGACTGACTAAGAATCACAAAATATTCTGAGAGGGAGTCAAAGTTGCCTTGCAGATAGTTGTAAGCAACAACCAACTTTTGCAGATCAGCCTTGAGCTCCTGATTCTATTTGATAAGTCATGTTTCCTTATCAGTGAGCTCTGCCAGTGGACCTTGAGTAGCATATGCTTTTCCAACAGCATAGCTAGCCTCATTGAGGGCTTTTTCAGCAAGATTATTGTCATCATCCCTCACCATGCTTAGGTCTCTCTGAGCCATGATCAAGCTTGTTGTTTTCGGAGTGATTAACTCAGTGAACTTCTTCATTTCAGCAGGGACTGATGCAATTACTTCTTCATTTTGTTGAGACAACTCCTTTCTTAGAGTTGCCAGAACCTGGTATCTAGCCATGTAATCATGGAAGTTGAGATTTGGTGTCTTACTGAAGCTTTGAGGAGCAATTAGTTTTCTCTTTCAGTGAGAAACTCCCAAGTGAACATTTGCATGTTCTGCCAAGGTTCTGTCTTCTTCATCATCTGATTCTTCATCCTAGTGATCTTCATCCTCTTGGGAATTTTCATCAATATTCTCTAGCCCAACAACCATCTCAGAAATGCGCTTCTTTCCTTTCAGTGGGGAGGAGGATGGTGCATCTTTCGGTAATGCAGCCTTAGCATCATGCTTGTCTTCGGATGCTTGCTCAGCATCTAATTCCTCAGCAATTGTTTGAACAACAAGCTGGAGTTCTTTCATCTCAAAGATAAGCTTCCATTTCCTCGACAAGATCTTCAATCTTTTGGAGCGTTGCTTTAGATTCAGCTATCTTTTCTTCCAGTTGAAGATTTAGCTGTTGTTCTTCCTCCAACAATTATTTGAGTTGAGCAACTCTGGCTTGTGCATCCAATATCTTCTGAGTGTTGTCCTCATAGTGCTCAACTACTTGTTCAGTAGTGTCTTTTTGTTGGGGAGAGGGATGGGTAGATCTCTGAGGAGATGGAGGAGGGGAATTCTATGAAGTCCTCTCAGTATGCTTTTCAGCAACTGAGGCATTGTTTCTTTGTGCAATCCCTCCTGTCCCTGGTGCAGGGGCATCATCATCATCCTTCTTATCATCCTCATCCTTGTGATGGTCAGAAGGAGGTTCTTCATAATCATTTTCATCTGTCTCCTTCTCTTCTTCATCTTTAGAGACTAGATTGATCACTTCTAGAATAGTGATCATTTGCCCATTTACTTCCTCTTGCTCAGAGGGTATGATTTGTAGAGACTTGGGCAAGACTGGCTTGAATACCATGTGCATTTTGGTATGAACATCTGCCTTTTGAAAGGCTTGAATGAGCTTGTGTGCCACTTCCTTGATGAAGTGCTTATGCATTAGAGAAGCAAAAGAGTATTGCTCTTTTGGGAACATTGCATGGACATAATTTTCAATGTCAAATGCTCGTTCTCTTCTAGTAGGGTGATCAGTGACCCTTGTTATTTCAGTCAAATCAGAGCACCTGAGTGTTTGCCATTTCTTGAAGAACTTGAGATGCTTTGGTAGAGTGTGATTCTTGAAAAATGGAAGTAGGTCCTTGTCTGAAACTTCAGGGACCATTGTGGCACTAGCTTGAGCCTAAAAGAGAGAGTTTTGAGTTAGTTTCAAAACCTTAGCAGATATCTAGGTTTTAGAGTAGTCAAGTATCTGTGTTACCTGTGCAACAACAACAGGCTCAGATGGTTGGACTACTGAGGTTCCAGGTGTCTCAGATATCTTGGTGTGAGCAGGAGACTTGGAAGTCTGATCCTCAACATCCTCTCTTTCTTTTTTAACCTGAGAATAGCATAACACTTAGAAATTTGTTAAGAGAAATAATTAGACAATTTGATATCTGATATGTCAATTACCACCACAGTAGGAGGCTCAGATATTTGTCTCGCAGAAACTTGTGCAGTTTCTAGTATTCTCTCAGATGATGAAGGCTTGTTGGCCTCATCAATTTCCATTTGTTGTGGGGATTGAGGTGGCATATCCCCAACAACTTCTACATCTTTGTCAGCCTGTAAGTAGAAAGTGTTGAGCATTTTAGAAAAATGATCAGAGTATCAGTGTGGGAAGTATAGATGTCTGAGATATATACCTTCTCAGTAGAAGGCTCAGAATCTTGTTCCTCAGAGACTTTGTGAGTCTCTGGTTGATTCTCTGATGAGCCAGCTTCTCAAATTTCATCATTCTTCTTCTCATTGGAGTCTATTAGAAACATACTTAATTAGTCAAGTGTATAAACATATATCTAAAAGTAATATCTTAAGGAACTCTCTATCACCAGTACATGTGCTCGATTCCTTAAGAGGTGAGGCCGTTGAGCCTTCTCGCCTTTGAGGCAAGCTTCCTCTTGTTCTTATGTTTCTAATTCAGCATGTAACAAAGAAATTTTAATAAGTAACAAGATTTAAGCATAAGTTATCACAAGTAAAGAGTTAAACCATTCACCACCGAGCTTTGTCAGCCGACCGTCTCTGGAACTTGTGAAGTTTCCATGCGTTGGTCTTGTTGTTCTTGGACCACTTCTTTGTTTGATGTTTGAGGTACGTCGGACCTATCCTGTGTTTGGGACTCAGTTGCCTTCCTTGTTTGATCATTCTGAGTCAAGGTCTCAAATTTGATCCTCCCATCGAGTTGGGGAACCGCTCGCGGTGAATTTCTTCAAAGATTGAAAATGATGGATCTCATGCTGTAACTCAAGTACCATTTCAACATCCACTTGTGGCTGTTTTGGTTGTTATGGTGATCTTGATCCGGATGGTGAAGGTGTTGTAGTATATGGCCTCTCCAGATCTGCTTGAGGCAAACTTTTAAGTGTTCAGGCATTGGCAGTATCCTCCAACACTAAGTTACCACTCATCAGAGCATCTTCAATATGCTTAAGTGTTACTTGCTCTGATGGTGTGTTTTGTCCAGTGACCATGGACACAGTTGCTTCTTCAAAGAACTGCTGGTGTTTGCTTTTTCAGCAACCTCTACACTTGTTGCTCTCTCAGAAACCTTGGGAATTTTTGGTTCCCCCTCATTTTCAGATTCCTCATTGAAATCTGGGACTGAATTATCAACAATCCCTACTACTTCTGCAGAGAGTGTTTGAAGTCTCTCATTGCTTTTATCAGCATTGATAAGTTCATCAGCAAGGCACTCAGCAGCATTGATGAGTTCATCAGCAGTATTGATGAGTTCATCAGTAGTGGGGTCAGATCTCTAAGAGTCGACATCCACAATGGGAGCCTCTTCTGTTTTGCCAGCAGACTTCTTCCTTGAAGTTCTAGGCTTTTTGGTCACAACGGAACACTCAGATACCTCATCAGTCTTTCGTTTCTTGGAACCTTTTTGAGACACAGTAACCTTTTTCATCATGTTTGTATACTCATATTTGTAGAGCAGGTTACTGTTGGCTATGTCAAGCTTCTCCAGCAAGAAGCATATCTTTAGTCCAAAACTCACTGTGGCTTTTGGCTCAGCAAGGCCTTTGACAATCTTTGGCTCAAAGCCTTGGATTCGCTTCACGAACTTCATATAAGGGTACTGTCCCTAGTTAAAAAGGTTTTCCGAGTTAGTTAGTTCTTCCTTCATCAGGAACATCATCATCCACCGTTCCAAGCTTATTTGGTCAGCTCCACCTTGTAGACCATCAAAGCATCGGTGAAGGAGGCAAGCCAAGACATCCCAATTTATGTATAGATGTCTAGTCCTGATATCAGCAAGTTTGAACTCAGGAGGAGTATCTGGCTTGTCCATGTTGCACACATCACTGTACAGGGTCTTAACAGCTTCAAGGAGAGTTTCATCCTTGGTGTTAATCTCGAAATTAATTCCTTGATTTCGGAGACCAAAGATATCACAGAATCTTTGGTAGTTAAGGAAAATTTCTTTTCCTTGAACATTTGTTTTAATGGACATTTCATCAATGCCATTAGTACTGCTGGTGATAATACGAGAGTTATTATAAAACTCAAGTACATCCAGTGAAGAGCATCCATTGGGAAGAGCGGAGACAAAACCCTTGATTTGTGCCTTTTCAAGCATACCAAGGATAGTCCTCCTATCTGCTTGTTGTACGATTACAACAGAAAGGGGTTGCTCAATCATAGCACCACCCCAAATCATTCTGTAGTTCGAAGTCCAATTCATAGAATTAGAGTCGCCGAAGAGACGATTGTTTGCTATCACTAGCACTGGTGCTTGCTTTTCAGCAGTAGTAGAAGTAGTAGCACTGGTATCCTTAGCAGCAACACGTTTTGGAGCCATCTCATTAAATAGAAGGTTTTTGATAACAAGAGAAGAGATTATCAAGGGAGATTAGTTGTTCTTTTCAGAAAAACTAAGAGAGATGCAGCAGATTTACAGAGAAATTTGCAGAAAAACTTAGAGAGAAATTTCTGTTTTTGTGAAAGATAAAATGTAGGATTAGGCGAAAGTGAATTCTTTTGCCAAAATCCTACATATATAGCTTTGAACTCTCAGCAAACATATACATACAAATTAATTTTGTGCATATGTATCTGTGCAAATGCAGGTAGGCATGGATAAAAATCACTTTACATTAATTGCTAGTGGGTCACGTCTGTGTTTTTACAGTCCACTATTTTACCGAGAATTAATCTCATCCGTTAAGATCAAACGCCCATTTCATGAAGGGTTACGATTACTTCTTCAGCAATAAATACAATCAATAGTTGTATTTTTGCCCAATTAATGAAATTTGGCGAATAGCTTTCTGAATCACATCTCTTTTCTGTGACTAAGGGACAGTCTTTTGGACTTATCTATTAAGTTCAGAGATTGTATGTAACATCACATATAAATGGAAAGATACAAAACATCAGAGATGTGGTTGACTGAATACAATTGTACCACATTTCTCTTTGGTTCCCTCAAATTGTGATCTCACGTATATCCGAGTACTCGCCGTAAATCATTGAAAGACATTTTACCCTCCTTTATAGTATATGAGTTCTCGCCTTATACCTTTTGGTAGAAGTATTTCCTTTTACCTTAGATATCCGGATACCTGCCTGCATCTCTTTTCTCCTTCCAAGTTCCCATCTCAGAGATTATGTAAAGATTATGTCTCAAGGTTAAGAAACTGCTTTCTCGCAAAGGCTTTGTAAATATATCTGCAATTCGGTCTTAACTACCAATCTTGAGTATCTCTATATTGCCTTTTTCAACATGATCTCTTTTGAAGTGGTGTCTAACATCAATGTGCTTTGTTCCTGCATGAAACTTAGGATTCTGAGTTATGGCAATAACACTTGTATTGTCACAGAAAATAGGATTTTTCTCTTCATTGATCTCATAGTCTCTGGGTTTTTGTTGTATCCACAATATATGTGAAGCACAACACCCAGCAAACAATATATTCAGCCTCTGTGGTAGATGTGGCAATTAAGTTTTGTTTCTTGCTGAACCATGATATTAATCTGGCACCAAGAAATTGACAAGTTCCTGAAGTGCTTTTTCTATCAAGTAATGATCCAGCATTGTCAGCATAAGAATAGCCAACTAAACTCAATCCACTGTCTTTTGGATACCACAATCCAACTTCTATAGTACCCTTTACATACCTTAATATTTTCATAGTAATGTTGTAGCGTTATTGCATAGGATTTGTCTGAAATCTAGCACACATTCCAACTTCATACTGAATATCAGGTCTATTTGCAGTGATGTACAATAGAGACCCAATTAATTTCCTATACTTGTGTTCTTCAACACTCTTATCGGATTCAGTATAGGTCATTTTGGTTCCAATGCTCATAGGTATCTTAGCATTCTTTTCAGAAGGCTTTAGATTAAACTTGTTGAGCATATCTCTTGCATACTTTGTTTGACTAATGAATATTCCATCATTAAGTTGCTGACATGAAACCCTAGGAAATAGTTCAATTCTCCCATCATGCTCATCTCAAATTTACTTTTCATGAGCTTAGCAAAATCTTGACAAAGTTGCTTGTCTTTAGATCCAAATATAATGTCATCAACATATACATGAACTAAAATTAATTTCCCTTCATGGTTCAAAGTAAAGAGTTTTTTTATCAACATCTCCTTTCTTGAAGCCACTTTCCAGCAAGTATTTGGCTAAAGTATCATACCATGCACTTGGAGCCTGTTTCAGTCCATACAGAGCTTTCTGAAGCTTATAGTCCATTCTACTTTCTGTGGAAACTTCAAAGCCTGGTGGTTGTTCAACATAGACTTCCTCAGCAAGTTCACCGTTTAGGAATGCACATTTGACATCCATTTGATAAATTTTAAAGTCATTATGAGCTGCAAAGGCTAGAAATAGTCTAATTGCATCCAATCTTGCAACTGGAGCATATGACTCATCAAAATCTAGTCCTTCAGTCTGGGTGAATCCCTTGGCAACCAACCTTGCTTTGTTTCTGGTTATTTCACCAGACTCATTCATTTTGTTCCTGAAAACCCACTTGGTTCCAATTACAGATATTCCATCAACAAATGGAACCAGTTTCCAGACTTTGTTTCTCTCAAATTGATCCAACTCTTCTTGCATTGCAGAGATCCAGTCTTGATCCTTCAATGCTTCTTTTATAGTTATAGGTTCAATGTTTGAGATGAAACATCCATAGAGAGAGTCTGCATTTCCAGCAATTCCTCTCCTAGTTCTAACCCCTTGGTCTAAAGGACCAATCACATCCTTGGCAGGATGATCTGCTATCCATTTTATAATGGGTTTTGAACTAGTAGGATCAATATCATTTTGATCTGAATGTGAATCATTATGATCTTGATAAGATACTTGTTCAGAATTGAGATATCTAGCACACGGGAAGTGCCATAGATATCTGACACTTTTTCAGTGTTAGAGATATCTGGGATTGGATTTTCACCAATCTCATTCTCAGAAATCTCTTCATGATGAAGGTTCTCAGTAACTTGTTCCATTTCTGGAATTCTCATAGGAAATTCTTCATTATGTCTTAGAGTCATCTTGTTGTTACTAAGCAATGGTTTCTTTTCATCGTCAGAGTCGTCCTCTAAGTGAATGACAGAATTGTTTCCTTTTGAGGATTCTTCTTCAGAATCTTTAATCATTTGTTCTTTGAACCTATCTGAGAGTTCTTCATTCAAGGGTACTTTGTTGTTCCCTTCATAGAAAAATACATGAACAAATTCTTCAATCTTTTGTGTTTTTGTGTTGTAGATTATGTAGGTTTTGCTATTCAGGGAATAACCATGAAATACTCCTTCATCTACTTTTGGTTGAAATGTTCTCAAGTATTCTGCAACCAAACACCTAAGTAGGTGTTTGATACTAGGGGGTCTACCAATCAAAATTTCATAAGGAGTTTTGTCATGGTGTTTGTTGATCAAACATCTATTTTGAGTGTAGCAGGCTGTCTTAACAGCTTCAACCCAATAGATTTCACTTATTTCAGTGTCAGCAAGCATTGTTCTTGCTACTTCTTAGTGGTCGATTCTTCCTTTCAAGACCATTTTGCTGTGGTGTCCTTACTGAAGACAGTTGATGTTATATACCTTTGTAGGTACAAAACTCTTATATGTACTGATTCACAAACTCAGTACCATGGTCTGTTCTGATTACAGATACCTTGTCATTTTTCATGACTTAAAGCTTATGCAGCAAGTTGGGTATTTCAACCCTAGAATCAGATTTTTGTTTGAGAAATACATCCCAAGTGAATCTTGAGTAATCATCAACAACAACCTAACCATATTTCTTTCCTGCATAGCTAGTTACAGAGGATTCAAAAAGATCCATATGTAACATTTGCAGTGGCCTTTCACTGGAGTGTCATGTTTTAGACTTGAAAGATGTTTTGGATTGTTTCCCCATCTGGCAAGCTGAGCATACACCATCTTTTCTATATGCCATTTTGGGTAATCCAACCACCAACTCTTTCTTGGCTAGCTTGTTCAGAGTTTTGAAGTTCAAGTGACTCATTCTTTTATGCCATAGCCAATTGTCTTCAGTGTGGCTAGATTGACTTACCATGAGACATTCTTCAGTTGTGGCAGATGCCCAATCGGAAACATAGAGACTTCCTTTCTGCCTAGCAACCAAGATTGTCTGCTTTGACTCATTTTCAATTAGTTTACAGAGATTTGATTTTATCTTCACAGAATAACCTTTATCTACAAACTGGCTCATGCTTAAGAGATTATATTTCAATCCCTCTATATGTAAAACAGCAGAAATTGTAAGAGCTCCCAATTTCAGATCTCTAAATCCTAACGTAGGATTTAATTCTCCTCCAGCAAATCTGATAACTGGTCTAGTGTTGCAAACTTTGTAGTTGACCAGATTTGCTTTATCTCCTATCATGTGCTTCCCACATCCACTGTAAAAAATCCAAGTTGGTTTCTTCTTTGGATTGTTCTGCACAAAACATGAGATAGGAGTTAGGTTCTCATTTCAATAATGGAACTTTTTAGACTAAACAATCTTCTTGTAGGAATCCATTTCAGTATGTAATTCTTAGGAACATTCTTTTGTCTATTTGGAACATAAGGAGGAATTTTGTGTAAATGACCAGTATCATTGCTATCTAATACAATTTTCCTTCTTGGTGTGTTCCTAGGTGCTCCTTATGGTGCTTTCAGATACCTGTCAGGTTGCTGAGTTTGCTTGTCAGCAAACTTAGCTTTTCTTACCAGATTTCTTCTAGCCCTGGCATTCAGATTTTTAGTGGTTTGTTTGTTCTTCCACTTCTGATGATTACTTTTAGCAATCCTAGCTTTCATCCATCGTTCTTGCTCTTGCTTATGTTCCAGAGCAAGTTGTTTCCCGATGGCTCTATAGCCAATGCCATTTCGAGCACTTTTAGCTATCAGGGATCTATTCTCAGCAGCTTTACTAGTCTCTGGATCATTGTTTCTTCCGAAAAATGATACGTTAGGAAAGTTGCCAGCTCATGCAATTTTTCCTTTTCGAGAGACACAACAATGTGGATGGTTGCACTTTTCAGTGTGTTGTTTCTTCTCAGAAACCTTTTCCACATTCTTTTTGGAGACTTTTTTCTCCTTCAAAGGTTGGGTTGCAACTTCATTGCCTTTGTTAACTGCCTTAGCATTTTGACCAATGATATAGGTTGTTTGGGAGCCTTATTTTTCACTTACAAACATTATTCTATCATCGCCCTTTTTCAGAGGAGTAGAGTTAGAGGTTTGTGTGTCAAGCCCAAGTCCTCCCTTTTCTGAAGGATCTCTTAGATAAGATTGTACTTCAGTAAGAGTATCACTAGAAAGCCTTGAGTAAATCAACTGGCACAAAACTTTGAGCCTGAAAGAAAGGGATCAAGTTAGTTTTGTTCAAACCACTTGAGTTAGTATCTGTGTGCAAAAGTAAGCTTTCTGAGCATACCTGTGTAGAAACACTAGGCTCATTTGCTTAGACTGTCGCTTGTTTTGGCATAGAGGCCTCAGATACCTTGTTGTGAGGAGAAGCCTGATCCTCAACAACCTTTCTTTCTGCTTGAGCCTGAGAAACAAAATCAAGTATGTTTAGAAACTGTTATCAGAAAAGATAAATAGAGAGATGCTTTATGAGACTTCACTTACTTCCATGTGAGGAAGCTCACAGATCTTTCTCGTAAACCTTGGGGTTTCGACACCTTTTCGCAGACATCGCTTGTTCAAGCCAGCTTTCTATTGGAGGAGTTTTCAAGAATTTTTCTCCTTCCAATTGTTCTTGTGACTGAGCCTGTAAGAACAAACATAAGAGATTTAGTAATGGGATTTCCAGAGCATTCTTGAAGAAGATTATTACTGAGTGCTTACCTTCTCATCAGAAGGCTCAGTAAATGCTTCTTCAGAAAGCTTTTCAGCTTCTGGATTTTCTTGGTTTTGGAGTGTTGGTCCCTCCACCACTACTTCCTCAGTTAGAGCCTAAAGTAAGACAAAAAGAAATTTAGAACACAAGATATTAATTTTTCAAGCAAGCTATTTCTTATTCAGAGATAACTTAGCTACCAGAGAATGTGCTCTTCTTGTTGTTCGAGGTTGAGAAACCTCTTCTTCATTCGTAAGGTGGACAAATCAACTTCCGAAAGTTTGTCTCCAATATGGCATGTAACAAAATGAAGCTTATGAGTAACAAGTTAACATTGAAATGTCGACAAGTTAGATATAAACTACTTTTGCTACCTGAAAAGAGTCAGGCTGATCATTGATCTTTTGGACTTGTGGTGAATCCACAGTCTCTCTGTGCTCATTGTTGTTCTCTTCTGTAGTATCATTCTGAGTCTCCATCTCAGTTTGATCCCTTTCTGAGAGTTGAGCTCTCTCAGAAGGTTGAGGAACCTGTTCAAGAACAGAGTTTTCTTCAGCAATATTGAGTGTTGGTATTGTGAATGTGGAAGCAATGTCAGTATCTTCCATCATTATATCTTCCTCACCCAGGTCTTCTTCTTCCGCACAAGTGTAGGGGCTCTTATCTTTCTGAAGAGCTATGTTTGATGCTCCTCCTTGGGTCTCAAGCTTATATCTTTTGAGCACTGTTACGATTACTTCATCGTCCTCATAATCACTGTTCTGTGTTGGCGCAGACCCATCTATGATATTTCTATCATCTCGGGAGAGTTCTGGAGCATTGCTTCAAAGATTCTCGAGGCTTTCGAATCGTGATTGGCGAACAACATCTTCTGAGACCTTGTCTCCAGAAGGTTGTGCCTCTTGAATGTTTATAGACTTGGAGGTCCTTTTGGCTTGGCTGGAGGTTTAGCTTGAGCTTGCTCAGAAACCTCCTCACCTTGCTGTGTAATTTCTTCAGCCTTTCTGAGTACTTGCTTAACAGTAATTCTCTCCTTTTCTTCAAAGGCGTGTCTGAAAAGGGAGTTGGTGACTGGGATTTCTTGTTTCTCTCTAAGAGTAATCCCCATGGTTTCCAGAATGTAACATATCCTGAGACCAAAGTGCATATTGGCTTTTGGCTCAGCAAGGCCATTGATGATTTTAGGCTCAAATTCCTCAATGTGTCCAAGGAATTTGTTGAAGGCGTACTTCCCCCAATTGAAGTGGGTTTCCTGCCCTTCATTCTTCTGGTTCAGAAGATGCATCATCATCCATCTCTCCATACTTATCTGGTCTACTCCACCTTTGTTGCCATCAAAGCAACGGACCAGGATGAGAGCCAAAGTACTCCAGTGTTTCTGAAGATGACTTGTTCTGATAGCTTTCAGAACAAAGTCTCCTGGGCAACCTTTTGCATTTTCCAACTGGATTGCCTCAAAAAGTTCTTTGACGCCTTGAATCATTGAGGCGTCCTTGATGTTGATATCTTCAATAGTTCATCGATTTTTCAATCGGAACAATTTGCAGAAAGCCTTGCAGTCAAGAACAATTTCTTGTCCTTGGACTTCAGTCTGCATGTACTCTTCTTCTTTATCATTCACAACCTATGTGAAGATTTTGGAGTTGTTGTAGAATTCCAGTACATCCAGTTGGATAGGCCACTGGGTGCAGCAGATAAAAACCTGTAGATATGGGAATTCTTCAACATCCCCAATATCAGTTTCCTTTCTGGTTTTGAAGGTATAACTGTTGGTACATATTTCTTCACTAAGAATGCTCCCCAATTCATTTTATGACTAGGGTTCTAGTCCGAAGGGGTGAATTCTCCCGAAAGGCGTTTATTCAACACCTTAAGTTCTTTTCCTCCTTGCTTTTCAGCAGAAGTAGATGATCCGGCCTTAGGGTTCTTGGTGGTCATCTTCTTGGGTGCCATCTCTTTATATAAAGTTTTGAATAAGTGGTTTTATGTATGATTTTGCACAAGTAATTGAGATTAGTTTATCTTCTCAGAAGACTAAGCACAAAAAGTTGAGTTTGCAGAAGGAGGTTTGCAGAAATCTTGAGAGATTTTGCTATTTTGATGCAAGTTTGAAATTTCGGAATTGGTAAGAGTGTTTGTCTTTTACCCAATTCCTATATATATAGCAGACAAAACATACATAGATACAACATACATATAGCTGAATATGAATGCGTGTCTTTGCATCTGCATAGGCGTGGTACGTCCTTTGTACTTCAATAAATGCGTAGTGGGTCATGTCTGTACTTTTCAACTGACATTACTTGCTTTGTTTTAATCTCAACCATTGAGATCTAACATTCATTCATCAAGGGCTTATATTGAATATCTTGTAATCAACAAATGGTAATGTGCCGACTTGATGGATTTTTAATATGCTACATTCATTGTGTCACTAAGTAAAGAGTGAGAACACTTTGATCGTTTGAGCTAATCATTCTGAATGTCAAGTCCTTATCTATATATTTTATCATGAAAATGGTAAATATACAGGACGTTGGACTAGTTTGACTTTCAGAACTTATACTTTTTCGGGCTTTGTGTGTCTTTTCTCTTTATGACTAAATAGTTTCCTGAATTCAAGAATCAGAAACTTCAGTTGTTTGAATGTATTTGACCCACTCTTAGTAAGTAAGTTCTAGTCTTATTTGCTCATTGAGTGTGTACCAACCTTTGCCTTTCTGGATACCCGTTCCAGAAATGTTTTGCCTTTCTGAGTGTTGCTACTCAGAAACCTTTGCAACACTTCTTAACAACTTAGCTTTTTTGAGAGCATGTTCTCAGAGGCCTGCTTCTTTTCTACCTTGATTACTCAGACTTTAGAGATTCAGGACACTTTTCAGTCCTTAGGCAACTCCATCAATCCAAGATTATGTCTTAAGGTCAAGAACCGGCTTTCTTGTAGGGGCTTGGTGAAGATATCTGCAAGTTGGTCTTCTGTGCCAATATTGAGTATCTCTATATTGCCTTTTTCAACATGGTCTCTGATGAAGTGGTGTCTAACATCAATGTGCTTTGTTCTGGCATGGAACTTGGGATTCTGTGTGATTGCAATAGCACTTGTGTTGTCACAGAAAATAGGAGTTTTCTCTTCATTGAGTCCATAGTCTCTGAGTTGTTGTTGAATCCACAAAATTTGTGTTGCACAACCAAAGAAGAATATATTCACCTCCGTGGTAGAAGTTGCAATTGAGTTTTGCTTCTTGCTAAACCATGAGATAAGTCTTGTTCCTAAACCCAAGTTCCGAGGTACTTTTCCTATCAAGCATTGATCCAAAGATAGTCAAGATCGAGTAACCACCAAACTCAATCCACCTTCTTTAGGATACTACAAACCTACATTCTTGTACCTTTCACATACCTTAATACTTTCATAGCAATGTAGTGTGATTGCATTGGATTTGTTTGAAATCTAGCACACTCCAACCGCATATTGAATATCCGTCCGCGATAGAAGGTAAAGTAGTGAACCTATTAATTTTCTATACTTGTGTTCTTCAACACTCTTATCGATTCAAGATAGGTCATTTTGGTTCCTATGCTCATAGGTATCTTAGCATTCTTTTCAGAGGGCTTAAGATTGAACTTTGTGAGCATGTCTTTTGCATACTTTGTCTGACTAATGAATATTCCATCAATGAGTTGCTTGACTTGCTATCCTAGGAAATATTTCAATTCTCCCATCATGCTCATCTCAAACTTATTTTTCATGAGATTTGCAAAGTCATCAAAAAGTTGCTTGTCCTTAGATCCAAATATGTCATCAACATATACTTGAACTAAGAGCAGTTTCCCATCATGATTTAAGGTAAATAAAGTTTTATCAACTTCACCTTTCTTGAAACCACTTTCCAGAAGGTATTTGGCCAAAGTATCATACCATGCTCTTGGAGCATGTTTCAGTCCATACAGAGCTTTCTGTAGTTTATAGACCATTCTACTTTCTGAGGAAACTTCAAAACCAGGTGGTTGTTCAACATAGACTTCCTCAGCAAGTTCACCATTCAAGAATGCACTTTTGGCATCCATCTGATAAACTTTAAAGTCTTTAAGAGTCAGAAGGCCGTAAAGAGTCTTATTCCATCCAATCTGGCAACTGGTGCATATGACTCATCAAAATCTAAACCTTCAGTCTGGGTGAATCCCTTGGCAACCAACCTTGTTTTGTTTCTGGTTATTTCACCAGATTCATTCATCTTGTTTCTGAAAACCCACTTGGTTCCAATCACAGATATTCCTTCTACAAATGGAACTAGTTTCCAGACTTTGTTTCTTTCAAACTGATCCAACTCTTCTTGCATTGCAGAGATCCAGTCGTGGTCTCTTAATGCTTCTTCAATAGTTTTAGGTTCAATGTTTGTGATGAAACATCCAAAGAGAGAGTTAGCATTTTCGGCTATTGCTCTCCTAGTCCTAACACCTTGATTGATTGGTCCAATCACATCCTTTGCAGGATGATCCTTGATCAATCTCATCATGGGTTTGGGGCTAGTAGGGTCAACATCTATGTGAATCACTATGATTATGACTTGATACTTCGTCAGTATCTATGACATTTTGTACCACATAAGGGCGTTGAATGTCTGACACTTGCTCAGTGTGAGGGCTTTCTGGGACATGCCTGTCAGAGAGGTCATTTCCAGAATTAGCTCTCTGATGAACATCTTCAGTTTCCATTTCTAGAATTCTCACAGGAAATTCTTCATCATGTCTGAGAATCATCTGGTTGTTACTAGGCATTTCATGCTTTTCTTCGTCAGAGTCATCCTCTCTTTCCATAATGATGTTTTTCCTTTCTTAGGGTTCTTCTTCAGAATCCTTTAACATTAGTTCCTTGAACCTTTCTGAGAGTTCATCATCAAGGGGTGATTTCTTGCTTTCTTCATAGAATACAACATGAACTGATTCTTCAATCTTCTTTGTTCTTTTGTTGTAAACTCTGTAAGCTTTGCTATTCATAGAATAACCAAGAAACACTCCTTCATCTACCTTTGGTTGAAATGTTCTTAGATACTCTTTTCCATTGTTAAGAACAAAACATCTACAACCAAACACTTTCAGCTGCGCTTAATATTAGGGGTCTACCAACCAAGAGCTCATAAGGGTCTTGTCATGGTGTTTGTTTATCAAACATCTGCTCGAGTGTAGCATGTGTGTTTACGCTTCAACCCAATAAACTTCACTTATTTCGTTGTCACCAACATTGTCCTTGCTGCTTCTTTAAGGGTTCTATTTTTCCTTTCTGCAACACCATTTTGTTGTGGTGTTCTTACAGAGGAAAGTTGATTTTGTATACCTTTGCTGGTACAAAACTCCTTTATGTACTGGTTGACAAATTCAAGACCATGGTCTGATTACGATTGATACCTTGTCATTTTCATGACTTCAAGCTTATTTAGCAAGTTTGGTATCTCCACCCTAGCATCGATTTATGCTCGTAAAGACAACCCAAGTGAATCTTGAAGTCATCTACAACAACAAGACCATACTTCTTTCTGCATAACTAGTTACAGATGATTCAAAAAGATCCATGTGTAATAGTTGCAGTGGTCTAACACTAGAGTGTCTGATTTTGGACTTGAAAGAGATCTTAGATTGTTTCTCCATCTGACAGTGTAATGATACCATCCTTTCTGAAAGTTGTTTTGGGAAGGCAACCACTAACTCTTTCTTGGCAAGTTTGTTCAGAGTTTTGAAATTCAAGTGACTCATTCTTTTGTGCCATAACCAGTGTTCTTCTGTGTGACCTGATTGACTCACAATGAGACATTCTTCAATTGTGGCGAGATGCCTAATCGGCAACATAAAGACCGCTTTTCCGCCTAGCAACCAAGATCGTTTACTTTGACTCATTGTCAATAAGTTTGCAATACTTTGCTTTAAATTCCTTGTCGCAAACGCTCATGCTAAATAGATTGTATTTCAAACCCTTAACATGTAATACGCCGAATTGTTAAGGATCCCAATTGACGTTGCCAAATCCTGAGAGGGATTTAATTCTCCTCCAAAGAAATCGATGTCCGGTCCATTGTTGCAAGCTTTGTAGTTGACAGATTTTCTTTGTCTCCGTCATGTGCTTTCCGCATCCACTATCAAATAGCCATTGAGTCTTAGTCCAAGAGGCGTTACCGCACAAACAGAAACAGAGTTAGGTTCTTGCCTCGTAGATAGAACCACTTAGACTAAACATTCTTCCAGCAGGAATCCACATTTTAGTGAATTTCTTGGGAGTTTGTTTTTGTCTAACTTTATCAGAAGGAGAAACAATAGAATCAGTAATTTTGATCTCAATCTTCCTTCTTGAGGTGTTTGTAGGTGTTCCTTTTGGTGCTTTCTGGACCCTGGGTTTGTGGGATTGCTTTCAAAGAAACTTAGCCTTTTCGCCGTGTTCCTTCTAGCTTTGGCATTCAGTTTTTCAGTGGTTTGAGATTTCTTCCACTTCTGTTTATTGCTACGTGCAATATCATCCTAGCGCCATTGTTCTTGTCCTTCCTTATATTGTTGTAAAAGGACTTTTCCAATAGCACGATAGCCAATGCCATTTCGAACACCTTTGGCTTTCTGAATGCGGTCTTCAGAAGCCTTACTAGTTTCTGCACCGTCTTTATTTTCATAAAATGGTATGAGAGAATTTGCCTATTCCAGCAATTCTTCCTTTCCTAGTAATATGGCAATGTGGATGGCTACATGTCTGAGGGTTGTATTTCTTTTCAGAAGCTTCACCCACAAGTTTCATGTGAACTTGTTGTTCTTTCAAAGGTTGGGTTGCTACTCGTTTTCCTTTGTCAACGACCTTAGCTTTCTGACCAATGCTACAGGTGGTTGAAGAACCATTCTGTTGACTTTTTACAAAGGTCAACCTTTCATCACTCTTCTTCAGAGGAGATGAATTACCCGATTGATCATCAAGTCCAAGTCCACATTTCTCAGAGGGATCTCTCAGATATGATTGAACCTCAGTGAGAGTGTCACTAGCCTTTGCATAAGATTGGAAGGATAGCTTTTTCTTTCGAAGTTCCTCATTCTCAGAAAGCAGCTTTATCATTTTCTTATTAAGTTCATCCAAGGCTAGTTTGTGAAAATTTTCATTTTCAGATATCTGATTTTTCAGAAGGGCTATTTCAGCGCTCTTGTTCTCAGATACCCTGGTTAGCTCAGAAACCTCTTTTTCAAGAGTTTCTTTGCTTTCCTCTAGAATTCTGGTTTTGGATTGTGCTTCCAGAAATTCTTTCTCATAACGATCCAATTCACTCCTGATTAACTCCAGATCCTCAATTCCATTATCACTCTCATAGTACAGAAATTGTGAAATGTTTGTTACCTCATCAGCCATAAGACAAATTTCAATGTTGGAGATGTCTGGACCAAGAATCTCAAAGAACTCCACACATTTCATTCTTCTTAAGGTCAAGTCGATTACGTGGGTGATTCCACACAATTCTGGTGATGGTAGGTTTGAGTTATCTGAATCTCCATCTTCAGAATCTATCTCAATATCTAGAGCATCAAGTTGGATTTGAATCTTCTTCCTTTCTCCTGTCAGTAAGGCCCTTTGATTTCTTTTGTAATTTCTTCTTTCCTTCTTGTCACATGTCTTGAGCTAGTTTAAAGCAGGGCAATCTCTCTTGAAGTGACCAGCTTTTGACAATAGAAGCGTATATCATTTCCTATCTCTTTGATTCAAGATTAACACCTTCTGAATGGGGGTCTTCAGAGAGTTGTCTAGTTGAATGTTCTTGTACTGATGATAGTTTGTGCCAAGATTCTTTTTCAGCTTTTCTTTAGCTTTTCTTCTCTCAATCTCTTGACTCACAAATTTATTCATGTGTCTTACTGCAAGAGCATTTTCTTCAGATGCGACTTTGGTATCTTTCTTTTCAGAAGTACCTTGAGAGACTAGAGCAACACTTTGCAACTTCTCAGCTGTTTGTTCTCTCTGATTTGTCTCATAATCTGTTAGGAAATTTGTTAGATATTTTGTTAGAAATATCTGTTTAGATTTTGATCAGCAACATGATGACTTATCTTAGTCTCAGAAAGGTGATTAGTACTCTTGGTTCACTTGAACATTGTAAAAGAGGAAACCCACTAAGTATGATAGTCTAGCTAATCTTCTATAGGATGTTAGGTCTCAAAATGTAATTTTTATTTTATGAAGAGAAGACCAAGAAGAAGACATCCAAGCAGAACAAGTTCAACGACTTTGAAGATTTGAAGAAACTGCACAAGATTACTGAAATAGTTTTGCAGATACCTTGACCAGATTTCTTGAAGACGCGAATGATTGCTAAACAAATCATGTCACAAGAGATATCTGAGAAGTCAAGAGGTCCATCTGGAAAACAAGGAAAGTGTCCACAGATATCTACACTCAGATACCTTAAGCTTTAAACCACATTTCTGATAAAGAAATATATATTGCAAACAAAGTTGTTTCAATAAAAGTGGTATCTGAAGTTAAAGGTAAGGACGTGCTAAAACTCAGAGAAAACTGATAAAGTTAAGTCTCTGATACAAAGCATAGTTCCGTTGGCACAACAGGACATAAAGTATAGTACAATGCATTTAATGCACGGACAGAGATGTCTGAACAAAAGCAACGGTAGCTTCTGAAGAAGAAGACAAACCTGCTACAGTACTATACACAGATATCAATAGTTTGAATTTGATTTAAGCCTAACGGATACTATTCAAACGGCATTAAAACTCATCTATAAATATCAACACTTAGACTGCTTGAGAAGACACGCTGAACCTGAAGAACTTACACTGAACACATATCTCGCTATCTCAAGCAAATTACTTATCCTCAAAGCTTTTTGTTGCGACCAAAGCTCTTGATCTTGAGTAACACTGAAGTTCTAAGTGTCCTGATCCTAAACAAGCACTGCTATCTGTGAAAGAGTTGAATTGAAAGATCAAGTATCTGAGATTCATTCTCTTGAACATTTATCTAAGACTTAGATCAGTAAAAAGAACAAGATACCATACATTGAAAAGTGTATTAAGTATACTTGATTCACAGAGCTATATGATTAACTGAAAAGTTAATAAAGAAGCTCATCTGACAACTCAAACCAAAACCAACACCATAACTGGCGTGGAGTACAGGAAGTACTTAGTTTGGAAAATCAGGGAATAACTCCAAGGTTAACGGAATAGAGGAAGTACTTGATTTGGGAAACTAAGGAATAACTCAAGGTTATTGAGCAGGAAGTACTTAGCTTGGGAAGCTAGGAATAGCTCAAAAGGTTTCGAGTACAGAAGTACTTGGTGTGAAAGCGGGAACAACTCGGGGGAACATTTGGTTGGGAACCATTTGTTTAAGGAATCTTAGAATAGGATTTTTGTAAGGTGACCTCAATTATCTATTCTAGTGAATTCTAGGTCTTTGGAAGACCGAAGTGGAACCTAGATCCCCAGATAGGTGAAGGAACTTTGTCCATTTTCGAGGACTATTTAATTTGTGTGTTAAGTGTGCAGGAATGTCTCTGAGTGATGCACCCATTCTCAAACCAGAGAACTACGAGAAATGGAAAAATAGCATGATGCTCCACCTTGAAGCCATAAGTGACGAAATGATCGAAGTGATAAAGAATGGCCCAATAGTCATTCAACGACTTCAACAAGTCATGGAGGTTTCTAATGGTAGAGACAGAGATCAAAGCGAAGGATCTTCACAAACTGATGCGTCAACAAGTGCGAGATCTACTAGTCAAGTTATTTACGAACCAAAGCCCAGAGAACTCTGGACATCGGAAGATCCAAGAGAAATCATCTAGATGGTCAAGCTCGTAATATCATCATCAGATCGACACCTGAGCACATACAGTGTAAACTGTGGGGTGCTAAAACGGCGAAAGTTGCCTGGCAACTGATTGAAGAAATAGTCAGAATCGAGAAAACCAAAGAAAACAAGTTCGAAGTTCTCAAGTTGAAATTTCAAAATTTCAAACAAGGACCCACAAACTGGAAGAACTTGATTTCAGATTTACCACTCTCATGAGTGATATGGCGACTTGGGAAAGCAACAGATACTCCCAGTCAGAAAAGATTAAGACTATTGTCAGAAGTCTTAACCACAACTGGGAGCATATTAAATTCTTTTATTTTAACCAACGAATGCCAAATATCACTCCAGTGGAACTCTTCTCACATCTTGCTACGGTTAATTATGAGACCACACAAAAAGAACAAACAACTGAAAAGTTGCAGAATATTGCTCTGGTTGCTCACGGAACTTCTGAAAAGAAGAAAAGCAAGGAACAGACTGAGGATGCTCTTGCTGCAAAGCAAATGAGCAAATATGTCAGTCGAGAAATTGAGAGAAGAAAAGCCAAAGAGAAGCTGAAAAAGCATCTAAGCTCAAACTATCACCAATACAAAAATATGCAAAGCTCGCTGAACAAGCCAGCTCAGAAAGCAACATGTACTGAGGAAATAGAAATTGGAAACGATATCTATTTCTATTGTCAGAAACCTGGTCACTTCAAGAAGGATTGTCCTGCCTTCAACAAACTAAGGACAGGTGACAAGAAAGATAGAAGAATCTTCAGAAGAAGCCAGAAAGCTTTATTAACTGAAGAAAGAAAGAAAATTCAAACTCAACTGGATGCTCTAGACGTTGAGACAGATTCTGAAGATGACAATTCAGATGACTCAACCTTACCATCACCAGAATTATGTGGAGTTACTCATGATATAATCGACTTCGGCCTCAAGAAGAATGAAATGTGTGGAGTTGCTGAAATTGACGGTCCAGACATCTCTAACATAGAAATCTGTCTTATGGCTGATGAGGTAACACATACTTCCTGTTATACTTATGAAAGTGATGAAGAAGAAATAAAAGATCTAGAAAATCTCAGGAAAGAACTTGACATCTATGAAAGAGAATTTCTAATGATCCGAGCTAGAGCCGAAAATCTTGAAGAAGAAAAGAATTCTCTTGCAAAGGAAAATTCTCAATTAGTGTAGAAAGTAAACATCAACCAAATCACAAGAAGTGACCTTTGCTGATAAGTTGTCATCTATTAAAATGTTTCTGAGAGTATAATCTTCAGAAAGGTACAGTTTACAGAACGAGATGCAACTTTTACAGATAGAGAAATTCAGAAACAATCAGCAAGATTACAAAAAGTAACAAAACACACTAAGTAAATTAGAATAAGGAGGATCCAAGCTCCAAGAGAATATTCTAAAATTACTAGTCTTCAAGTATGCAGAAATGTAACTTGGGTTTAGGTACCTCATGTTCTTCACAGATCCTTTACGGATCGGGCATGTGCATCCACTTTTACGCATTCTTGGACATAGTCATAAAGAGTCCTTCCGAGAGTTACATCTTTACGGATAAATCACATATTTCTTGGTAACTCTTGCCAAGTTTATGATTTTTCCTCAGAAAATGTTTGACCCAGAAGTATTTTCCCCAGACCCAGGCATGGTCTACTTGCAGCTGAGATAGGTTGAAATATTTTATATTTCTTCCAGATAGTGTATATCATCTAGGTATTCATCCAATGTCATATAGAATGACTCATAGGTTGAAACTCCTAGTTTGTTCTTCTTGCTGTATCTACCATCCATTTTTCGTACCTTGTGTACATCATCGGGCTTTGGGTAAGGACAGGCAAAAGAGAGGTCCATCTTTCTGGCATCGTTTCTCTTCTCTACTTCAAAGTTTAGCCAGGCATGAAGGTGCTCAGATTTTAGCAATTCTGGCTTGCCTTCTCTCCATTTCAGTATCTGGTTGAGGATGGGAGTTGGAAACTTATCATTGACAAGTATATGTTGTTGTTCCAGAATCCAATACCCTCTCTTGTTCAGAATGCACCTATATGAAGACTCTTCATTACTCGTCTTCACATATTCAATGTGGGCATCAGTTGGCTTTTCTTGAACAATTTCTCATTTGTTCGCCAAACTGAATTCCTTCTTGCTTTTACATTGGGTGGCCTTCACGTGGAGATCCTCTAACCCTTTCTTCTGCCTTGAATTTGTCTTTGGTGGAAGTTCCTTGTATTGACTTGGTATTTCCAGAAGGAGTTCTGGCTGCCAAAGGCATTGCTGCCAGAGGAGGTTGTGAGGTGCTTGCTTACCTTCTTCTCTTGTGAAGTGGATGTTCATCTGTATCAGATTTATCCTCATCATCATCATTGAAGTTTAACAATGGAGGCTTGCAGCTTTCTTGGTCTCTCACTTCTCCTTCTTCTTGGTCTTCTCCTTTTCGTGATTATTCAGTTGTTCCCTTCTGAGATACTAAGGGACTTGTTTCCCCTAGTGACCATACTTCTCAGCCTTCTTGCTGGTTGATCTGGAACAACTTCTTCAACAGGGGTGTCCTCAGTGGTGTCCTTAATGACTAGTTGACTTGAGGAGGGGAGATTTGATTGTTTTCTTTTTCTTCCTCTGCCTTCGAGGCATCTCCTTCTTCCCCTTAGTCATGAATGACCGACTCATAATGGCATAAGCTTAGAGTGAGTCAAAGTTTTCGGAGATTATTGTGCACCCCGACCAATTCTTGGGATTTCTTTCTTGACTTGTGGTTACCTTAACCGCCTCGCTCCTTTCTGTTGAGCTCTTCAAGTGGCCTAAGAATGGCGTTGGCTTGCAGAACAGCATGGCTGGCTTTATTGAGTGCTGCATTAGCATTGTGTCAATCCTCATCCCTGACCAACCCTAGGTCTTTCTGAGAAAGTGCTATGCTGGCTGCTCTGTTGAGTAATGACCAATGACTTCATCTCTTGGGACGGATTTTAGCACTTGTCTTGAGAAATTAGTGTTTTACGAGTTCCAAAAGATACTATTTCGAACGGTGCTCTTCACTTCTTGAACTACTTGGTGCAGAGAATATATGAGGAGCAAGTAGAGCTCTCTTGTGTTGACAAGTCTCTCATCTTCATGTCGAGAATCAAGTTTTGGTTTTTCAACATCACTCTTATTATCTTTTCTTGAATAGTTTGCAGATTGACAACGTTTTTCTGCTTTCCATCAAGTGTGCTGGCCTTCTGAGAAGATGTAGAAGGTCTTTCTGATGCAGTCTCAGCATCATCTTCTTCATCATCATTGTCATCCATGGCATCTATTTCAAAATTTTGTGACAACAATGGCATCTTTCAGATTTCTTTGCTCATCTAGGAGCGCCAATTCCTGGGTGTTAGCTTCTTTGATCTTTTGAATTTTGGCTTACTTTTCATCAACACGAGCTTGGCACTCTAAGTTGATTCTCTTCTCTTCTTCCAACTCCTTTCTGAGTTGTTCAATCCTGAACTTCGTGCGATATCTCTTCAAGTATATCGTTACATTACGCTGTTTTTTCGATGAGACTTTGAAGGTGATGATGATGGGGCTTTCTGAGCATTGGAAGGAGTGGCCTTGACTTTACTTCCTTTGCTAGCCTTCTGAATCCCGCCTTGTCCAGGTTGGGGATCATCATTCTGATCATTATCATCATCATCCTTTTTGTTTTCTTGACTTGGATGCTCAGAAGGGGGTTCTTGATAATCATTCTCGTCCATTTCTTCTTCATCTTCTGAAATCAAGTTGATCACATTTGGGAATGTAATCATTCTCCCATTCACTTCTTCTTGCTCAGCTGGGTAAGTAGTGAGCTTACTAGGCAATGCAGGATGGGTTACCGTCTGCTCTTTGGTTTGAGCATCCGCAGTTTTGAAATCTGCTAGAAGTTTTTGTGCTACTTCATGAGTGAAGTCTTCATGCATCAGATTGGCAAAAGAATAAGACTCTGTTGGGAACAATGCATGGATGTAGCCTTCCAGATTTAGGGCTATTGCTCTCTTTTCTGGGACGTCGACATTGCTATTTCAGAAAGGTCAGCCTTTCTGAGTTTCTGCCATTGTCTGAAGCACTTTAGATATTTCTTGAGAGTGTGCTTCTGGAAAGCCTTGAGTAAATCAACTGGCACAAAACTTGGAGCCTGAAAGAAAGGGATCAAGTTAGTTTTGTTCAAACCACTTGAGTTGGTATCTGTGTGCAAAAGTAAGCTTTCTGAGCATACCTATGTAGAAACACTAGGCTCATTTGCTTGGACTGTCGCTTGTTTTGGCACAGAGGCCTCAGATACCTTGTTGTGAGGAGAAGTCTGATCCTCAACAACCTTTCTTTCTTCTTGATCCTGAGAAACAAAATCAAGTATGTTTAGAAACTGTTATCAGAAAAGATAAATAGAGAGATGCTTTATGAGACTTCACTTACTTCCAAGTGAGGAAGCTCAGTTGCATCTTTCTCAGAAACCTTGGGGGTTTCTAACACCTTTTCTGCAGATACTGTTTGTTCAGCAGTTTCAGTTTCTATTGGAGGAGTTTTCAAGAGTTTTTCTCCTTCCAATTGTTCTTCTGACTGAGCCTGTAAGAACAAACATAAGAGATTTAGTAGTGGGATTTCCAGAGCATTCTTGAAGAAGATTATTACTGAGTGCTTACCTTCTCATCAGAAGGCTCAGTAAATGCTTCTTCAGAAAGCTTTTCAGCTTTCGGATTTTCTTGGTTTTGGAGTGTTGGTCCCTCCACCACTACTTCCTCAGTTAGAGCCTAAAGTAAGACAAAAAGAAATTTAGAACACAAGATATTAATTTTTCAAGCAAGCTATTTCTTATTCAGAGATAACTTAGCTACCTGTAGAACAGGCTCTTCTTGTTGTTCTGAGGTTGGAGAAACCTCTTCTTCATTCAGAAGGGTGGACAAATTAACTTCCCCCTGAAAGTTTGTCTCCAATATGGCCTGTAACAAAATGAAGCTTTTGAGTAACAAGTTAACATTGAAATGTCGACAAGTTAGATATAAACTACTTTTGCTACCTGAAAAGAGTCAGGCTGATCATTGATCTTTTGGACTTGTGGTGAATCCAAAGTCTCTCTGTGCTCATTGTTGTTCTCCTCTGTAGTATCATTCTGAGTCTCCATCTCAGTTTGATCCCTTTCTGAGAGTTGAGCTCTCTCAGAAGGTTGAGGAACCTGTTCAAGAACAGGGTTTTCTTCAGCAATATTGAGTCTTTGGTATTGTGAATGTGGAAGCAATGTCAGTATCTTCCATCATTCTATCTTCCTCACCCAGGCCTTCTTCTTCCTGCTGGGCAGAGGGGCTCTTATCTTTCTGAAGAGCTAAGTTTGATGCTCCTCCTTGGGTCTCAAGCTTATATCTTTTGAGCACTGTTGCGATTACTTCATCGTCCTCATAATCACAGTTCTGTGTTGGAGGCAACCCACAACCCAAGGTGACACTTACTTTTACGCATTAACATTTGCATTATCAATTTTTGTCTTTTTCTCGTTTTCCGTGCCAAATTTATTTTTCGAAAAACTTTTCAAAATCATTTTCAAAATTTCTTATTATTTTTGGTTTTCGAAAAAACGAAAAAACCAAAAAGAATTGAAAATGCGCGATTTATCGCGTTGGAGGAGCAGCGAGGCAACTCACCTTGTGGTCGCTTGATGGACATGACGACTCACTCCCTCCCCCTTTAAAAACCCCAAAACGTTTTTCCTCTTTCCCCACTTCATTTTGTTCACAAATTCTTCACTTGCTCTGTAATTATATCATACCCATTGCATTATTAGCTTGTCCATCCATCATCAACATCAAGTAAGTAATCTCTACTCATTTTGATCTTCATTACATATTCAATTCAATGCCTATATCATTCAACTCTTTGTTTGCCTTTCTTCTTGCTTCTTTAGTGCTTAGAAATTATGTGCTTCGTTTGTTTGATTTGTTAATGTTTGAGATATGTGGATACATGCTTACTTCTAGTATTCACTACATTAACACTTGCTTGAGGGAGATTTGACAATTCGTTTGAGAATTTGAAGGCTTTTGTTCTTACCTACCAAGTGTTCGATAAAATGTCTCAATAGAACAAACTCCTTTGTCGACCCCTTTCTCCCTCGATTACTTGCTCACCTGGTAGCAACTTGTTGGAGTATGCATAGAAAACATGTTTGCATCATATGCTCATAGGATGGAACTACATTACAATTTGCCTTTCAACTTGATGATTGACACAATTTGAAAACTTGAGTTACATGCTTAGTTCTTGCACTATTTTGAAGTGGCTATTGATTTTATTAAAAGCTATAATTTTGCATCATGTGGCCTTGCACATTAGGTTTGGGGGAGAAGTAACCCCATTGGATTTTCATGTAAGCTTTATAATTGGTTTAACTCCAAACATGCTATCTCACACACTTTTTTAGCCTAGGTACTAATGGGAAGAACCAAGGGAGGAAAAGATGTAGGTGAGCAAGCACCAAAAGATCAAGGAAAGGAAAAGGAGTGGCATCAAGAACCCTTTCAAGCATGGCTCGGAGTTGGTTATTGGTCAATAATGATCAAAGTACTCCCGAAGGGACATATATATCGGATAGGGGATCAACCATTCTATAAACTGGATACACGACGTCTTGAGTTTCTATGGTTGGGGAACTTTCATTTCTATCCTCCGAGGATATGACATAGAGGTAGTCCTGGAGTTCTACGCGGAGTACTTCCAACTGAAGGTTCAAAAGCGGGAGGATGCACATTTAGATCGCCCCGTCATCATACGAGGGGTAGAGGTCATGTTTCGGCCAGGAGCTATCAAAAATTTCTTCGAAATTCCAGAGGAGCACATTCATGGCGGATACATGGAATTGGCATATATGTTAGAGTACGGAGATATCCTACAAAACATCCAACGGGGATTACTTAGAGAAAGATTTAGAGAGGATGCAGTGGGAATGTCCATCCCAAGAACTTTTTTAGCCTAGGTACTAATGGGAAGAACCAAGGGAGGAAAAGATGTAGGTGAACCAAGCACTAAAAGATCAAGGAAAGGAAAAGGAGTGGCATCGGCAACCCTTTCAAGCAAGGCTCGGAGTTGGTTATTGGTCAATAATGATCAAGCAGTACTCCCCGAAAGGAACATAGATATCGGATCGGTGATCAACCATGCAATAAACTGGATACACGACGTCTTGAGTTTCTATGGTTGGGGAACTTTCATTTCTATCCTCCGAGGATACGACATAGAGGTAGTCCGGGAGTTCTACGCGGAGTACTTCCAACTGAAGGTTAAAAAGCGGGAGGATGCACAATTAGATCGCCCCGTCATCATACGAGGGGTATAGGTCATGTTTGGGCCAGGAGCTATCAATAATTTCTTCGAAATTCCAGAGGAGCACATTCATGGAGGATATATGGGCGGCATATATGTTAGGAAATGCGGAGATATCCTACAAACATCCCATGGGGATTACTCAGAGAAAGATTTAGAGAGGATCTAGTGGGAATGTCCATCCCAAGGGCTACGCTTGTCATACCCCTGACCTTTTTCACCTCATAAGCATGTTTAAATAAGTTGTTAAGTAAATTTTAATATTTTGATATGTGTTATATACGTGGCCTTATTTGTGAGAAATTAAATTATATAATGTGACGTGATAAATATGTGCTATGTGAAAGTTGTTTTTAAAAAGATTTGATATTAAACTAATTGTTACCGTTGATTTATATAGTTTTGGGCCTGGCTTGTTACGAGTTTTGATTTTAACTGTTTTGTATCCAAATGAGGTCCTATCAGCGAGCAGGCACCGTAATATGAGCAGTATGAATTTATAGTATTTGTTTGGTGTATCTCTTTGACTTTCGGACCGTTTTGTAAAAACCGAAATAAGTATGCTGGTGCAAATAATTCATTAATTTAAATAATAATATTGTTGCATACCTATGTTACACGTATTTGGTGACTAATCATTTTGGTTGATTAGGTGTTGCAACTCACACACTTCCTTAATTGCTAAGTATTGTGAGTATACTTTCTCACCTTTCATTCTTCACGTCTGCACACAGATTACACCTAATTCACACACACCACCGATCACACAACTTCGAATAGTGGGCAGAAGAAAACCAAGAAAATTAAGAAGAAACTTATATAAGATAATGAGAATAGCAATAAACATAATTAGCGATCTTCCGAACTCGTAAATTTGGTTTAGTACGTGTTATTGTGTTGGGACTCGTAGAGGATGCACCCCCGGCTTTTCTAGTACAATTGTATTGGTGTGGAGATCGAATGGACTGCGTTAGTAACACTTTTGGACGGTCCATTGTAACTGTTTTTAGTACCTCGTTATTTAGTATCTTTGTGAATAATTTCAGTAACTTTGTTGTTTGACAAATTTGTGTGACTTGAAATTATTGATATGGTGCTAGCGTACGGGCTATGTATATATGAATTATATGGTCGAAGTTGTGATATGAAATGTTAAAATAATGGTTGAAGTTGTGATATGAAATGTGAAAATATACAATGGTATGCTATATATGTGAAATGTTATGTTCTGGAAATGATGAAAAGCTAACAGTGATTGGCTGATGATACGTGATCGATTACTGCCATGTACGGATGGGATATGTGTGTTGTTATGCAGCGTAATTATCTACGATAAAGTGTTAGCGATATATATAGATATATTTATAAGATTATGTGAATTGCATTCATAAGAGATAAGAAGATTCTGTTATGGCTGTTGACGACCCTGAGTGATTTGTTATGTGAAAATTCTCGGTATTATTTGGATCTGATTCTCGATATTCATTGTATCTGAGTACCGTCTGCCATTTTGAGTTCATTGAACTCCATGTGTTATATGATGAAATGGATGGTAGCGAATGGCCATCATCGTGATCACAATTCTTCTGGTCGTAAATATGAGCCATAGCGGACAAAGAAAATGACTAAGCATGCACATTATTATATAAATGTGAATGATGTTAAATGTTTATAACTGATCATTGGAAAGGGAAGTGAGCTGGTGTGATTTTAAACTTTGAAATAAATGGAAGTCATATGTTGATTGTAAATCGATGTGAATATATGTATTTGAAAGTGATGTGCTTACACAATAGTTAAATGGCATTCTTTGGTTATTTTACTTAATATTAAATGACTTGTTAGTGATTATACTTATTGAGATCCAACTCATTCAAAATGCGATGATGTTTTTATAGATATTAAGAGAAATAAGGCCTTAGTGAAAGAAGTTTAGTCATGGATCAAAGGTCGGCCGGCTGGTTTCCAGTCCTTCTCCCTCGACTCGTCATCTGCATATGAACATGAAAGAACTTTTGTTCAATGAAAAGATAATTTACTATAAGAAAGATGTGAAAATGTATTTTGCTGACATGCATCTGTAAATGTGGTCAAAGTACGTCTGCTTAAAGCTTCTGCGCGTCTTAAATTATATTTTAACTGTATGTAATTATCTGTGAGGGTGATAGGGCGTCACAGTTTAGTGGTAGCAGAGCCCCAGGTAGGGGATCTGTAGACACTTTGCATGGCACGTGCATCAAAATTACAGGTTCTCCGTGTCTGTATGAGTTACAAGTTATCATTTCTGAAGCATTAAGATGCATTTCATAACGAGCCAAATGTTTTCGAGGGAAAGGAGCAGCCGAGCCAGAGTCACATTCACGTGCATCTTATTTGAAGCTAAGTGAGTTATGATCTGCTGAATTGTGAAAAGTGCATATATGTTTTAAAGTTCTGTTGTAATGTGTGTCTTGAATGAAAACTTGTTACTTGAAAGTACGTAAATGTCTTTTACGCGAATAATTTCGGGGACGAAATTTCTTTTAGTGTTCTTAATTATCCATACGACCTTTTTTACCTCATAAGCATGTTTAAATATGTTCTTAAGCAAATTTTAATATTTTGATGTGTTATATACGTGGCGTTATTTTTGAAAATTAAATTATATAATGTGACGTGATAAATATGTGCTATGTGAAAGTTGTTTTTAAAATGATTTGATATCAAAATAATTGTTATTGTTGATTTATATAGTTTTGGGCCTGGCTTGTTACGAGTTTTGATTTTAACCGTTTTGTATCCAAATGAGTTCCTATCAACGAACGGGCACTGTAATATGAACGGTATGAATTTATAGTATTTTTTTGGTGTATCTCTTTGACTTTCGGATCGTCTGTGTAAAAACGAAATAAGCATGCTGGGGTAAATAATCCATTAATTTAAATAATAATATTGTTGCATACCTATGTTACACGTATTTGGTGACTAATCATTTTGGTTGATTAGGTGTTGCAACTCACACACTTCCTTAATTGCTAAGTATTGTGAGTATACTTTCTCACCTTTCATTCTTCACGTCTGCACACAGATTACCCCTAATTCACACACACACCACCGATCACACAACTTCGAATAATGAGCAAAAGAAAAGCAAGAAAATTAAGTAGAAACTTATATAAGATAATGAGAATAGCAATAAACATAATAAGCGATCTTCCGAACTCGTAAATTTGGTTTAGTACGTGTTATTGTGTTGGGACTCGTAGAGGATGCACCCCCGGCTTTTCTAGTACAATTGTATTGGTGTGGAGATCGAATGGAAGCGTTAGTAACACTTTTGAATGACCAATTGTAGCTGTTTTAGTACCTCGTTATTTAGTATCTTTGTGAATAATTTCAGTAACTTTGTTGTTTGACAATTTTGTGTGACTTGAAATTATTGATATGGTGCTAGCGTACGGGCTATGTATATGTGAATTATATGATCGAAGTTGTGATATCAAATGTGAAAATAATGGTTGAAGTTGTGATATGAAATGTGAAAATATACAATAGTATGCTATATATGTGAAATGTTATGTTCTGGAAATGATGAAAAGCTAACAGTGATTGGCTGATGATACGTGATCGATTACTCCCATGTACGGATGGGATATGTGTGTTGTTGTCTGAAAACGTAATTATCTCTGATAAAGTGTTAGCAGTATATATATAGATATATTTATATGATTATGTGAATTGCATTCATAAGAGATAAGAGGATTCTGTTATGGCTGCTGACGACCTTGAGTGATTTGTTATGTGAAAATTCTCCAGTATTGACTGGATACAGATTCTCCAGTATTGATTGGATACGAGTACCGTACGGCCACCTGAGTTCACTGAACTCCATGTGTTATATGATGAAATGGATGGTAACGCAATGGCCATCATCGTGATCACGAATTACTCCTTGTCGTAACAGAGCCATAGCGGACAAAGAAAATGACTAGCATGCACATTATTATATAAATGTGAATGATGTTAAATGTTTATAGCTGATCATTGGAAAGAGAAGTGAAGTGTGATTTTGAAGCGTGAAATAAATGGAAGTCATATGTTGATTGTAAATCGATTTGAATATATGTATTTGAAAGTGATGTGCTTACACAATCGTTAAATGGCTTACTGGTTATTTTACTTAATATTAAATGACTTGTTAGTGATTATACTTATTGAGATCCGCATCTCATTCAAAATGCGATGATGTTTTTATAGATATTAAGAGAAAGAAGGCCTTAGCTGAAAAGAAGTTTAGTCATGGATCAAAGGTCGGCCGGCTGGTTTCCAGTCCTTCTCCCTCGACTCGTCATCTGCATACGATACATGAAAGAACTTTTGTTGAATGAAAAGATAATTTACTATAAGAAAGATGTGAAAATGTATTTTGCTGACATGCATCTGTAAATGTGGTCAAAGTACTTCTGCTTAAAGCTTCTGCGCGTCTTAAATTATATTTTAACTGTATGTAATTATCTGTGAAGGTGATAGGGCGTCACAGTTTAGTGGTAGCAAAGCCCCAGGTAGGGGTTATGTAGACACTTTGCATGACACTTTGCATGGCACGTGCATCAAAATTCCTTCGCCGCGGCTAGCCTTCTTTAATCGCAGAAGATATACATTCGCTAAATCTCGCCGCGACGAGCCTTCTTGCAATTTCCAGCTCTAAGCTCGTAAAATCTCACCGCGGCGGACTGAATCCCTCGCCGCGACGAGCCATGCTAAGCAGCTTGTCCTCATTTAGCTCAAAAGACATCGATTCCTGCAAAATGTAAATAAAACAACAAAGCGTAAAAACGAACTAAAAAGACTATAAAACTAAAGACAAAGACTCACAAAGACCGCTAAAAAGGACCAAATCAGACTCTAAATTATTAGAACAATCGTTCCGATTACAATACAAGTACTTCTTACATTCGAAGTACATCTTACATCCGAAGTAATTCCGGCTTAAAGACATGTGTATCCTAGCTACGATACAATGCTACAGCTACAATATAACAAACACTTTGATCCGAATGATACTCCAGCTTGCTTCTTGGCTTCAAAATTACGCCCAGGTCCGGAGAAGAAGTGCCACTCCAACCTGCAACATAAGAAACCACCAATGATCAGGCAACGAACATGAGGATGCGGTTCATCTGATAATTCAACGTAACTTCCTTCAAGACAAGCAATAAAACTTCTCGAACCGTCAATCCCTATCACCTATCACCATTCAGAAGTCTTTGCATGACTCAAGTCAATGGCGACAGTGATAGGGATGGAAGAGCCAAGAATAAGAGCAAGTCATCCGAAGCATCATTGACGTTAACAAGAACGCCGAATAATGATCGACCATCTAAGCCCATTCATAAAGGAAGTAACCTAATAAATGGGCACACATGGCCGGGACGAAGAATCGGGACCAGCGGCTAAGCATGCGCCTGTCGAAAGGATCGGACACATCTAATCTATCCACCCAAAAGGCGACCCGAGAGGTAAGAAGCTTAACTCAAAGCTCTTATGCTTAAAGCTTTTACGCTTAAAATGTTCCCCCGCCCTCGGATCACCTTTGAGTAGACGAAGTAAATCTCCGAGTATGACATCTCGGGCCACATTTTATTCTTGGTAAATTTTTTTGGAAGCATGCGCGACGAACACCAAATGAGAGATAAGGATTAGTACGAGGCTAAGTCCAATCACATCGCATTTAGGCAACTGTCATCCTTGCTCCGAAGCAACGTGTAGAAGGTAAGATGCGATTTAATTAGGACATACTCATATAATATCTGTACAAAATGGGATCCGACACCACAAGAGCAAGAGGGCCGAAGCGCCTAAAGATTCTGGATCACCTTCGGAGATACTCCTATAGTGTTTATCCGAATGGAGATCCGGCATCTCAACGAAGCTCCTAGGATCCAAGATCACCTGTGGACACACTCTTATAATGTCTATCCAAAAGGCGATCCGGCATCCCACAAGCACATTCGAAAGGCATAAACCCCGAAGCTCCTGAGATCCTGGATCACCTTCAGACAGACACTATAAGTTGCCGAAGGAAGGACTTGACTATGATGTAAAGACAATATGGATTTTAGCCAAAATAGGAAGAGGATAGTGGCGTTGGTACTTAATTATGCGATTGTGCCTATTTATAGATAAACCAGCCAATTACGCGCCGACATGTGGCGAATATCAGCGATTCTGATGGGCTTGGGCCATAATTGGGCCCGAAACCCATTTGCCAAGTGATTGAGGCCCACCATGCCAGCGCCCTAAAAACCATCCGATTAGGACGTAGCTACAAAAACCTTTCTCTCAGCGAGTTAAACGTACGAAGTAACATTTTGGAAACCTACTTCGGGTCTAAGGATCTACCAGAACCAAGCAAAAACTTTGAAGAAAAGATGGATTACTTTTGGTTACATCAGATATTTTGAATAGTCCGACACTATCAACTTCCGAGAACAAGACTTAGAGTATTCGATCTACCTATCCGGACGAAACGCTTGAGCTTTCTGTGTAAACGACACAATGGTATAGTAGTCCGACACTATTAACCTATATTGTAAACGATCTGATCCTACGTGAGATATAATCCATCGACGGATTGCCTCTATCGCAACACTTGTTTGTTTTTTCAGAAAAGAAAAGACAACGGGTTAAGCATCAAACAAGATAGGGCAACTGGGACGGAATTATCACATTACAAAGATAGCAGAAATTGTTCAAGCAATTGCACAATAACAAAGGTAAAGGAAACATTATCTTGAGTTGTACAAAAGTCGACAGGGAATACCCAGGGCTTCAAAACAACAATCTTCGAGCCTATGCTTGCTCACTGCGACTCCAACTCCCAGACGTCTCATAACTCCACCCAAAGCGGATCCGGGTGCCTTAGATACTTCTAGAGCCTCAGCCCTCTACCTTGCCTCTCGGACGTGTTGATGAAGGTTAAAGTTCGGAGGACGTCTGACCACGCGTCTCGGCAAGCTGAACCAGCGACAGACAAACATTCGCCAGTACATCCGGACCAATGGCAGGAAGATACGGACCACCATTATTGATGGCTACCTTCTCCCCTTTAGAGACAATGGAGGCAAATTTGAAGCCCGCAAGCTCCGAGTCAGTCACGCTGGCATTTGACAGCATAGTCCTGTCTGTGTCGCACATAGAAGACAGACTGGCTTCTTTCGGATCAATGTCTGCGGGCAAGATCTTCTTCACTATCAACTGTCTAATAGCAGAGGCAAACCCATCGGATTAGGTGGCATCGATGAATAACTCCTGAGTAAACTAGTAGGAAGTAGAGTCGGCGAAAGCCTCAGCCGCCTCGAGTCGGTTCTTCTGGAGTTCGAACAACAATTTGTTTTTGAAATTTATGAACATTTCAAAAACCTAGTTTACAAAGTCATTCTGATCCGCATACTCCGACTTTGATTCAGCAAGCTCCTTAGCCAGTTTGGCCTTTTCTTCCTCAAGCCTTGACTTCGCCTCGGTACTTCACCTTCTCGGCCTCCTCGCCTACTTGACGGTATAAATCTGTATCCACGGTCGCCCTTTCAGTGGCCTTCTCCTTCATGGACTGGAGCACGTATCCGAGCTTCCATAAAAAGAAAATGGCTTATGTTAAATGGGGAGATAAAAGTTACGGACCACGAATGATTAAACACAAGGGTGACCACAAATTCAACAGTCACCTTTTGATGAAGCTCATATAGCTCACCCACCTACTCAATCTCAGGATGGTCCACGTACCTTCTGACCTTAGCTGACACAATGGACAGGTCCAGAATCGGATTATCATCCATGGATCTCATCGCCTCATGACCAGGGTCCGAGGTGGCTGGACTTTTACCAAAGGCTATTTCCCTTCGGATATCACTATCCGGGACATTTCTCTCAAGGATAGGAGTAATCCTCGTTCCATACGGTGTAATACCCTTAGCCATACCCTTGTCGGGCAAGCTAAGCTTCGGAAGTGGCTCACCAGCCGCAGTCCTCCATTCCTCGTCGGCCTTGAACAAAGCAGCATCAAACATATTTCTGACGTACAGGTCCGATAAATCCACAAAATCGTCGACATCGTACAATATGACCTAATTCGTGTTGAACAGACCCAACGACGACGAGCTATGTCCAGAACTCGTTGAGTTTGCCACAACACTCGACCCGGACTCATAATCTCCACCAGCATGATGATTCTGACTATCGCTCTCGGACATCGTAGGGAAACATGAAAGGAAGCAACTTAGAATCCGGATTCTTGACTGTCCGAGAGTTAATTTAAGTATCTTATTAGGGCAACAACAGTCGTACAAGATACAGTCCGATCTAATTGGAACGGGCGGCATGAAACGTAAACATATGAAGGCATCTCCGATCTAATTAGATTCACACGCACAGTCTACTTTCAGACTACGGATTCATTTTATTCAGGCTCACTATGAGTGACTACAGTCCGATCACCTACGTCCACTAATGTCCGAATCTAAAGATCAATCATTTATCAAGTCTCAGCTACTCAGTGATGAGATGATAATTTAGAGTCTCATTGGGTCCTTTTTAGCGGTCTTTGTTGGTCTTCGTTTATGGTTTTTTAGTGTTTTTGTACGTTTTTATGCTTTGGTGTTTTATTTACATTTTGCAGGATTTGATGTCTTTTGAGCTAAATGAGGACGAGCAGTTTAGCATAGCTCGCCGCGGCGAGGAATTCGATCTGCCACGGCGAGATTTTACGAGCTTGGACCTAGAAATTGCATGAAGGCTCGCCGCGGCGAATGAATTGGTCCTCCGCGGCGAGATTTTGCGAATGGAACTTTTGTTTGAAGATTGAAGCACGCCGCGGCTAAATTATGCGAGAGCTATATATATTGCGATAAAGAAGGCTCGCCGCGGCGAGGCAATTGGGCCGCCGTGGCAAAATTTTGCGAGTTGTTCCCATGTTTTGAAGGAAGACGCTTGCCGCGGCGAAGCAATTGGCCCGCTGCGGCGAGATGCGTAGGCTCAAAATTAGTTTTCCTTATTAGCTTAGAATTTGTTTTTCTTTTTTTTCATACTTCTTTTAACCTAGTTCATAGAAAGAACTACGTATCATACTTTGACAATTTTGGAGCTTGGTTTTGCTTGTTCAACGAAGGATTGATATCGAATCCCTGATTATTGTGGTAAATCTCTATTGTTTAATCTTATTCAATTCGTTCTTGCTTAGTTTCTTCAATTGTTTAAGCTTGCATGCGATTGTCCTTATGTATGTGTTAATCATGATCAGTATCTTGTATTCTTTCATCCTTGCTTCGATTATGAGTAGCTAAATCACTCCGAACATGGTAGTTGCGTGATAGCCTTCCGTATTCGCTTCTAGGGTTTGAAATCGTTCATATAGGTTGGGCTAGTTCAAAGATCTTCGTAAAAACCTTTCAGTCCAATAAGCTAGTTCAAAGATTCTCTAAAACATTTTGGTTCAGGATCGTGGATTGACGACCCACGATTACTCTAGTTCAAAGATTTTCAAATAACGTTTGGTTGAATTGGATTGAATGTTTTGAGTGCACCGACCGCGTGACAGTATGAACGTATCCCTAAAGCGAATTAGCATTCCTTGATCATAACTACCGTGTTCTTTCTACCTCATTCTTACAAACAACTACATTGCATTTTCTATTTTCTAGTTATTAGAAGTACTATTTCAAACAAATCAAATTATTTCTACAAGTAATTGTTTGCTTTCAACTGTTTGGTAGCTTAATTAATGCCTTAGCGAACGATCTCGTGGTTAGCATAGTCAGTTTACGACGACTGCTTTCTACTTATTTTCCTAAGTAGTAATTTGAGCACATCAAATTTGGCGCCGCTGCCGGGGGATCAATCCCTACCGTAGCACTGAAAGCCGATTGGTTACTTGAGACGTGAATTCATTTTATTTGGACTAACAGAAACTAAACAATAGTTGAGTTCTTGTTATTCTAGTTCAGGTATGGAGTGCTTTCACAGTTACTCGCACTTTTAGTGAGCTATCTGGACCACTCATTATGAAGGCAATGAATAGTCTCTGTGCACGGGAAGCTAGTGCATTCAGCGATAGTACTCTGCTAGCTTTGATTGCCCATGATGAAAAATACATGAGTCTTGTGATGGAAGGGCAAGAAAGGACTAGCAAACAAATAGAGGGAATGGTAAGCGGAGATTTTCTTGACCAATGGTCGGGTTTACAGCAACTCTTGAGTTATGAGGAAACCGAGGAGGAGGAAGTTCAGGCAACCACAGTACTCCGAAGTGGAAAAGTGATCCAAGGCCGAAACTAGAACCACAGACACAAGCCCCGGATGCCCCATTAGTGGACCTCACTGGGGAAGACCAACCCTTGACGGAAAAGGCCAACCAGCCGGTGATATGCACGGGGGTGCTTCACAAATATGATAACCCTTACCGTCAACCTGGACCCCCGATCAGCCAAGAACTGCCATATCCAGGTAGAATCAAGAATTCAAAGCCATTTTGGCCATGCTCTCAAAGGTGAATGTGAACTTCCCACTCCTGGACCTGATTGATAATGTCCCCTCCTACTCTAAGTTCTTCAAGGATCTCAATGCGAGTAAGAGGAAGTATTTGGCCAACGAAAAGGAAGTTCTACCAGAAACAACTAATTCAGTGGTTGGCTTACCAGTGAAACAACAGGATCCAGGGAGATTTGTGATTGATATACAGATGGAAAATGGGAAGATAGCAAAAGGAATGCTCGATCTGGGAGCCACCATCAATCTTATCACCCATGCTCTTTACCAGGAGATGGGTTTGGGGAACAGCACCGTAAATATGACCACGCAACTAGCCGGCAGAGCATCAGCGCCCCAGGAGTGATTCATGATCACGATGGTCAGAGTAGACACTTTCCTGGTCCTAGTAGATTTCGTGGTATTACCCCCAGTGGAGAAGGCTCTAGTAGTAAGGACCATGTGATCCTTTTGGGAAGACCCTTCATGTAAATAGTGAAGCTGCAGGTCGATGTAGCGGAAGGGAAGATTGCCATGGAAATTGGAGGCAACAAGATCAGCAAGGATGCAACACGACCGACATGTAATTCTGACACCTACTCAATCGAAGAATGTAATCTGATTTCTGAAGTGAATACCGAGTTTGATGATATTATTGATGATTGTGTGCATGCTACTTACCTAGCTATGTTAACTGATGATAAGCTAGAAGCAGCTTTAACTCTTAGTTTTGATGAGTATATGCTTTGTGAGGAGAGTAGCGAGATAGTCTGCATGCTCGACTCGGCTGAAGTCGACCCTGGTAAGGAAATCCATCACCTTGGCGGAAACACTGGGGAAATCGAACCACCTAAACCCGACCTTAAGGAGCTCCCGTCCCATCTTAAACACTCTTTCCTAGGAGAAAACAAAACTAAACCTGTGATAATCTCTTCGAAATTGCAAGAGGAAGAAGAGAATAGGCTAGCAGAGCTTTTGAGAGAGAACTCCGAAGCCATAAGGTGGGGGATTGGCGACATTAAGGGCATTAGCGCGACTAGGTGCACCCATAGGATTAGCCTTGAAGATGACGCCAACCCTGTGAGGCAACCCCAGCCTAGGCTTAACCCCATCATGAAAGACGTAGTTAAAACCAAGGTACTTAAGCTGTTAGAACATGAAATGATCTACCTTATAGTTGATAGTCGATGGGTAAGCCCTATGCATGTTGTCCCGAAAAATGCTGGAGTAACTGTTGAGACCAATGAGAAAGGGATAGAGGTTGCTGTTAGGAAAACCACAGCGTGGTGTGTTTGCATAGATTATAGGAGATTGAATGCTGCCACTAAGAAGGACCACTTTCCCCTGCCCTTTATTGATGAGATGCTAAACCGCCTTGCGGGGCGCAAGTTCTATTGTTTTTTGGATGGTCTTTTAGGTTTCTATCAGATTCCCATAGCGCAGGAGGATCAAGAGAAGACCACCTTCACCTGCCCATACGACACCTTCGCCTATCGCAGGATGCCTTTTGGCTTATGCAACGCTTCGACAACTTTTCAAAGGTGCATGCTCTCTATCTTCTCTGACATGGTGCTGGATTTCACTGAGGTATTTATGGATGACTTCTCTCTCTTTGGTGACTCGTTCACCGATTGCCTTGGTAAGCTTGATAAAGTCTTGAAATGTAGCATAGAGTATAATCTGACCCTTAGTTGGGAAAAAAGTCACTTTATGGTGCGAGAGGGTATTGGTAGGGTATTGGTCTAGGGCATGTGGTTTCTAAGCGGGGGATTGAAGTAGATAGAGCTAAACTTCATGTTATAGTGAAACTTCCCCCACCCACTTGTGTGAAAGAGTTACAATCTTTTCTAGGACATGATGGATTCCATAGGAGGTTCATCAAGGATTTTTCAAAAATTGCTAAGTGCCTTAGTAACTTGCTGGTGAAAGATGTGCATTTTGTTTTCTATGATAAGTGCATGGATGCCTTTAATATCCTGAGAGAAAAACTTGTTTCCGCCCCTATTGTTATGGCACCTGATTGGTCTTTACCTTTTGAGATTATGTGCGATGCTCTGACTACTATAGGCGCTGTTCTAGGACAAAGAGTCGATAGGCATTTCCATGTTATTTACTATGCCAGTAAAACACTAAATGGTGCACAGGTCTATTACACTACCACTGAGAAAGAATTCCTGGTCGTCATTTCGCCCCGGAGGAATTCAGGTCAAATTTGAAGGGATTCAAGGTAATAGTGCATACCGACCATGTAGCAATTCGCCACCTTATGGCCAAAAGCGATTCTAAGCCTCACCTTATTCGTTGGGTCCTGATGCTGCAAGAGTTTGACTGTGAGATAGTTTCCAAGTGTGGCAAAGATAACTTAGTGGCAGATCACCTATCCAGGATCAATCCTGGCGCCATCGCCCCATCTTCCCCCATTCCTGATGATCTCCCTGATGAGCATTTATTCTCTGTTAGTTTAGAACCTTGGTTTGCCGACATTGTTAATTTTAAGGCCACAGGTTTGTTTGGTACTAACATGACTTCGCAGGAAAAGAAGAATTTTGCCATTCGCTGCAGGAGCTACTTTTGGGATGATCCATACCTATTCAAACTGGGCAATGATGGCGTGATGCGGCGTTGTATACCGGAAGATGATATTGGAAGAATACTTGCATTCTGCCACTCCATGCAGTGCGGTGGGCACTATAGCGGGAAGAAAACCGCCTTGAAGGTTCTTCAATCAGGTTTTTTCTGGCCCTCTCTTTTGAAAGATGCCCACAAATTCTGTGTTAGTTGTGATGCCTGTCAACGAAGTGGCAATATAGGCAAGCGGAATGAGATGCCCCTCACAAGTAATCTTATTGTTGAACCTTTTGATGTGTGGGGCATCGACTTTATGGGACCCTTCCCCAAGAGCAATGGCTTTGAATACATACTGGTTGCTGTCGATTATGTGACTAAGTGGGTGGAAGCAATTCCAACCAAGACTAATGATTCCAAAGTTGTTGTCTCTTTTCTTGCCAAGAATATTCTTTGCAGGTTTGGCACCCCTAGGGTAGTAATCAATGATGGTGGCTCCCACTTCATCAACCGCTCCGTTGCTAATCTGTTAAAAAAGTATGGAGTGCATCACCGGGTTGCTACAGCATATCACCCTCAGACTTCTGGCTAGGTAGAAGTTAGTAACCGGCAGATTAAGAGTATACTTGAGAGGGTGGTGAAGCCTAACCGAAAAGACTGGTCGTACAAGCTCAACGACGCCTTGTGGGCATACTGCACGAGCTATAAAACTGTTATAGGCACGACACCTTACATGCTAGTCTATGGGAAAGCATGCCACCTACCGGTAGAGCTTGAGCACAGGGCATAATGGGCAATTAAAGTCCTGAACCTTGATTTGGATGCAGCTGGCAAAGAGCGTATATTGCAGCTCTCAGAACTGGAAGAACTCCGGAACACTGCTTTCGAGAATGCTAAGATCTATAAGGCCAAGACTAAGACCACTCCCACACTACAAGAATTCTGCTGTAACGGGACGGAAAGGGGCGACGGATAAAATCCGTAAGCCCACAACACAGATCGCTAATTAGGCGGATTCTATCAAATCGCCCGTTTGGCGACGGATAAAACTTATCCGTCGCTACAGAGAGACAGATAATTTTATCCGTCGCTACAGAGCGTTGACCAAGATTTAAAAAAAAATATATATTTTAGCGACGAATAGATCTATCCGTCGCTATATAGCGACGGATAGTAGATCTATCCGTCGCTATATAGCCGGAAAATAAAAAAAAATAAAAAACGTTAGCGACGGATAGATCTAAATCTATCCGTCGCTAAAAGCCTAAAAAAAAAATAATATATCTCCTCCACCACCTCCTTTCCTCCACCACTTCTCCTCCATTTCTCCTCTCCTCCTCCTCCCACCACCACCTTTCTCCTCCCACCACCTCCTTTCCTTCCACCACCATCTCCTCCACCCCCACCATCCACCACCATCCTCCACCACCACCTCCTCCACCACCATCTCCTCCACCACCTCCTTTCCTTCCACCACCTCTCCTCCATTTCTCCTCTCCTCCTCCTCCACCACCACCACCACCACCTCCTCTCTCCTCCCACCACCACCGCACCACCACCATCTCCACCACCACCACCACCACCTCTCTCCTCCCACCACCACCCGGCCACCACCCCCAGCACCACCACCAACCCCACCACCTTTCCTCCTCCCACCACCACCCGCACCACCACCACCTGCCACCTGCCACAACCACACCTTTCTCCTCCCACCACCACCCGTCTCTGAATACAAATTGGATCTGAATATAAAAATTGAATCTGAATACAAATCAATATCTCGTATCTGAATACAAATTGAATCTGAATTAATCCGTATCTGAATATAAAAATTGAATCTGATTTTATTTTAAAAAAAATAGAAATGGGGCGACGGATAGATCTATCAAATGCCACGTGGAAGCGACGGATAGAATCTATCAGTCGCCCCATTATCAATTTAAAAAAAAAAAAATGTCAAAACCGTCGTCCAATCCGTCATGGTGGACGGATTATCCGTCGCCACGGCTCGGTGAGCGGCGGATTCTATCCGTCGCCGGGAGGGGCGGATACATAATCCGAGCGGATCTATCCGTCGCTTCTGAGACCAATTTTGTAGTGCGAGGGGTGGTGGTCGGGTAGCCGTGCACCACGGCCATGGTGCAACCACCGAATCAACCTTAACAAGGTGATTAGGGTGTTAAAAATCCACCCGTTAATTTGGGCGATGACGGGCCCTCCTTTTTAGTTTTTTAAATTTTTTAAAATTAATTTATAAAGTAATATTAAATAAAAAAATACACCAACGGCTAAATTTTTTCGAGATCTATAAATACAACTCATTCACAGCCCATTTCCAAACATGTCTGCAATTAATCACTACATCAACAACTTATCATCTAGTTCCGATTATGTTGAGTTGAGTTGATCTTGATGATTCCTCTTCTTCCTCGAAGCTGGCAGCGATTAATATACCCGTGCTACCAAACTTCTTATTCAAGCCACTCCTCACATAATCAACCACTGTGAGCAACAAAATCCACGGAGGAGGTCGGGGTATACGCGTGAATACATTGATCGGAAGAGGGAACAATTTGTTGTTCTACTCGATAACGATCCGACGTCGGTTTAGGATGCAAAGGCCATTGTTTCTCCGGATTGTCAAAGCTTTAGATCAATACGATCCGTATTTTCAACAACGTCGGGATGCTACGGGGAGGTTGGGTTTTACGGCAAAACAGAAATGCACATCTGCCATCCAACAACTTGCATATGGTGTATGTGCAGACATGGTGGACGAATACACTCATGTAAGTCAAACGACTGGTCAAGATGCATTGAAGGCCTTTTGTGATGGTGTTGTTGCGGTTTTTGGTCCTACATATATGAGGAGGGCCAATGCGGAGGATGTACGTCAGTTAGTCCAGGTGAACACTAGTCGAGGTTTCCCGGTATGCTTGGAAATGTCGATTGCATGCCTTGGGAATGGAAGAAGCTGATTCGTCGGCTTGGAAAGGGCGATTCGAGGAAAAAACAAGAAACCACACTTGTTTTGGGCGGTTGCATCGAAGATACTTGGATTTGGCATGCCTTCTTTGGTGTTTCAGGGAAGTTGAATGATCGAACCATTGTGGAACGGTCACCGGTATTCGACGAATTACTAAGGGGAAAATCTCCTGCTGTTAACTTCAAAGTGAATGGGAATCAATACGACATGGGGTACTAGCTAATTGACGGCATATATCCTATGAGGGCAACATTTGTGAAGTCAATTAAAGGTCCTATCAATCCAAAATAGGCCAAGTTCGCAATGCGGCAAGAGGCGTGCAGGAAAGATGTCGAACGTGCTTTGAGTTCTCAAGCACGTTTCAAAGTGATTAAGGATCAACATTGGCCCATACCGAGAAGACCTTGCTAGGATCATGAATTGTTGCATTTGTTTGCACAATATGATAGTGCAGGATGAGCGGCACTTATATCGCAACTACAAAGACGTGATAGCAGAATTCAATGATGATGCTGTAGAATTAGGCATCCACAACAATGAGCTTAGTGCCTACACATGCAGGGATTCCTATATCAATCAAATGGATGGCTATTTGAGCAAAAGGGCTTACCTAGAAAGCAAGGAGACCTATTTGCGGCTTCAAGAAGACATCATGAACCATGTTTGGTCTTTCAACCACGAGTAGTTCTTTTCATTGTAATGTGTTGTTGTTTATTTCATTTTTATGCATGTGCGCTGTTGTTTTGTTTCCTATGATTTGCATTGTAATGTTTGATGTATTGTTGTTTGCATTGTTTGTCTTTCAACCATGTTTGCATTGTAATGTTTGATGTATTGCTGTTTCTGAGTTGATTTCAAAGAATATGCATGTTCTTCACAAAGTGCAGACAACAATCTTGTACTAGATTTGTTCTTTTTTTTTTTCTTATTTTTTCATTCTGATTTCAATCTCAATAAATTATAAAACGAGTTTTAAGAATCCAATTTGAGCAATTTCAACTTCTAAACACTCTTATAATATGTTAAGCAAATTAAAAAAAATACGAAAAGGAAATTAAAAACCACTATTCAAGGCCTTAACACGACCTGTTGGACAGTTTTTTTTCTGCAGTGGTCGTTAAATCAGCCTTAACTCATGACCGCCACTATTCACGGGCTTAGCGACGACCCATTGGGAGTGGTCTAAGGAGTATCATGATAAGGGCATAATCCGTTAGGATTTGACCCCAGGTATGAAAGTTTTACTCTTTAACTATCGCCTAAAACTGTTTCCAGGGAAGTTGCGCTCTCGATGGGATGGACCATACGAAATCGTTCAAGTGGCACCACATGGTGCTATCAAACTCTTTGAACACAAGTGATGGATCCACCTTCAAGGTCAATGGACAGCGGGTTAAGCCACATCTGGAAGGCTTTACAGAGCGACTGGATGAAGAGGTTGTTCTGGGTTAGTCTAGTACATGACTATAAAGGTACACCAGCAGGCAAGTTACTATAGCTCCCACTCTCTTTTCTCTTTCACTCTACGCTTGAGGACATGCTTGAGTTTAGGTTTGGGGAGGGGGACTGTGCTCTCTAGTGTCTTACCTGCATTTTCTCTATTTTCAGAGTCTCTATAGTCTTTCGTCCTTTACTTTATGTATGTTTTGGTCATTTTTCTTTTCCGGTCATTTTTCTTTTACCCTCTAGAGTCTTTCGTGAGTCGTTCTTTCAAGTTATGAAGGCTTTTATTGTGATTGTTAAATTTGCTTGCTACTTATGTTTTGCATAATACTTAAATGAGGTGGTATAGTGGATTTAAGAGCCATAAGTTTGTTTCTCCTGTAAATAGCAAGCCCGTTTAACTCTTTAGTCCAAAAAGCCGGTGAGAGACTTTAAGCCGATGAAAAAATATTGTACCGGCACTTGTGTGATCCTTTCGGAAGTGCAAACCCTCTTCTTTGCGCCTTTTCATTCTCATGTGTACTCAGTTAAGTTAAGTATGGCGAACGGCATGCTCTTCATGTTTCATTATATCAAAAGCCAGTAGATTGCGAAAAACTGGTTTGGGGAGAAGAAGTCTGCTGTGTTGACATGTTTGTTATTCAATTTTTGTAATATGATTCCTTCCCCTGATTAGTTGATTCATCTCGGAGTGTATCTGTGGTGCTTGTCACCACCGTAGTCATGTTTCATATACTACCTATATACCGGCGTGGTCCTAAAAAGCCATATGTCCGTGAGGGTTGATGGCACGTATACGAAAATGACACGCACAAAAGTGCGGACTTCGGTAAAACAGACACTACCAAAAAAGTGAGACTAAAAGAGTCCATAGTGGCCAAATTGATTAGCATCTAACTTATTGTGTGCAAACATGTGGTGATATGGAAGCTTGGTTGAATGCTCCGACAAGTTGTTGTGCGCAAGGGAAAGCCCCTTCTAACTTAACTGATTGAGTACATCGCATGAGGTATTTGAGGCACCTTTGTGATGGAAGTCACCTTCCTTTTCTCTTATTGTTCCTTGAGTGATTAACCTACTGGACACTTCCAGAGTGTGAGAGAGAGATGTGTAGGATTTCCTTGTGAGGGATTGGAGAGTTAGACTTAAGTGCTATTTACTTGAGAAATTCTCTTGCGGGATTTATTGTGCACTATTTATATCAAGGTTGGTTGAGTGCAAACCTTTTGCATCTTGTGAACTTAACGCTTACAATGGTAGAGTTCGGTCAATTGGAAGTCTGACTCGTTTATGTGTTCTTGTGTGTCGATGTCTAGAGTCTAGTTGTTTTTATTTTGTTGTGTGTTTGCTCGAGGACGAGCAAAGGTTCGGTTTGGGGAGTTTGATAAGACGATAATTTAGAGTCTCATTGGGTCCTTTTTAGCGGTCTTTGTTGGTCTTCGTTTATGGTTTTTTAGTGTTTTTGTACGTTTTTATGCTTTGGTATTTTATTTACATTTTGCAAGATTTGATGTCTTTTGAGCTAAATGAGGACGAGCAATTTAGCATAGCTCGTCGCGGCGAGAATTGATGCCCTTGTGGCGAGATTTCTGACTTGGACACAGAAATTGCAAGAAGGCTACTTGTGAAGGAATTAGTCCACAGCGAGATTTTGAATGGAACTTTTGTTTGAAGATTGAAGCTTCGCATGGAAAAATTAGCGAGCTATATATATTGCGATAAAGAAGGCTCGCCGCGGAGAAATTTTGCGAGTGGCTCCCCTATTTTCAAGGAAGATGCTCGCCGCGGTGAGGGATTCAGTCCGCCGTGGCGAGAATTTGGGAGCTGGATATATAATCGACAAAAGAAAGCTCGCCGCGGCGAGACGCGTAGGCTCAGAATTAGTTTTCCTTATTAGCTTAGAATTTGTTTTTCTTTTCATTCATACTTCTTTTAACCTAGTTCATAGAAAGAACTCCATATCATACTTTGACAATTTTGGAGCTTGGTTTTGCTTGTTTAACGAAGGATTGATATCGAATCCCTGATTATTGTGGTAAATCTCTACTGTTTAATCTTATTCAATTCGTTCTTGCTTGGTTTCTTGAATTGTTTAAGCTTGCATGCCATTATCATTATGTTTGTGTTAATCATGATCAATATCTTGTATTCTTTCATCCTTGCTTCGATTATGAGTAGCTAAATCACTCTGAACATGGTAGTTGCGTGATAGCCTTGCGTATTCGCTTCTAGGGTTTGAAATCGTTCATATAGGTTGGGCTAGTTCAAAGATCTTCATAAAAAACTTTCAATCAAATAAGCTAGTTCAAAGATTCTCTAAAACGTTTTGGTTAAGGATCGTGGATTGACGTCCTACGATTACTCTAGTTCAAAGATTTTTAAATAACGTTTGGTTGAATGGGATTGAATGTTTTGAGTACACCGACCGCGTGACAGTATGAACATATCCCTAGAGCGAATTAGCATTGCTTGATCGTAACTACCGTGTTCTTTCTACCTCATTCTTACAAACAACTACATTGCATTTCCTATTTTCTAGTTATTAGAAGTACTATTTCAAACAAATCAAATTATTTCTACAAGTAATTGTTTGCTTTCAACTGTTTTGTAGCTTAATTGATTCCTTAGCGAACGATCTCGTGGTTAGCATAGTTAGTTTACGACGACTACTTTGTACTTGTTTTCCTAAGTAGTAATTTGAGCACATCACTCGATCTGGCAGATACAAGTATGAAAAGAGTAAGCGGCGACATGCAAAGGACAACAAAGCGAAAGCTAAAAAAGCAGTAAATAAAAGAGATGTGGAAAAGAAAACATACTTATTATAAAGCTCGGATTAGGTGAAAGCGATTGCCAACGACAGGCAAAACACTCGGATTCAATTGCAAATGCTTCGAATTCAGTAGGATTGCGATGCACAACTGACGGTAAATGTTGCTATTTATAGGGAGGCTAAATTGGGAAGCCGAACCATCGCGTCGATAGGGATTCAATCTCGTTCTTTATCGCGATTCATCCAACGGTCAGAATTCAACCACTTGGTGAAATGACCACTTAGCCCAATTGATGTTGAGTAAAAACTCTTCAGAAGATATATTTTACACTATCAAGCGCATACATGGGCCAAGAAGACCGTACATGGCCCAGACCATTACACAAAACTCGAGGCCTAATGGATCTACTTCAGACCAGACCGCTCGAGGCCCACGGAACTACGAGCTACAGATAGCCATACTTCGACAGTATGAAGGATACGGAACCTAATACTACGACATTATGTAAGGTACGGATCATCGTACTACGACAGTACCGGATCAATAAAAAATCGACTTGATGCCACACCCAATCTCGCTTACAAATACGTCTTTTCCAACAGTCCGGGACCCTCTATCTCGATCTGAAAGAAAAGAGGGGGGGGGGGGAAGAGATATGGGAAAAGCAACAAGTATTTTACCACACAGGGCCCGGACAACAAGATTTTTTCTTTTCTAAGAAACGGATTGGACCAATAAAAGAAAAGCTATCCCACACTTCAAATTATAGTTCCACAACTATCTTCTACAAAGATACTTGGATACTAGGGGGGACATATGTTGATACGGTTAAAACGTTCTAAAGGCGAATTAGTCTACACTCACTTAGAAGCTCGACCAGATGATCCGATACCATTGTTCTGACCCTCACAAGAGTATCCGGACTTTGGTTCAAAGCAGAAATAGGTCCGGACGCACTATCTGACCTACCTCACCACTTGTACCGCTCTCTGTACAAGTATTGGCAGGGAAAAGACTAGCTTCGGATCGTATGACCTAAGGGTCGGACGTCTCATCACCAAAAGACCAAGTGTACTGAGCTAGAACAAATAGCTTAGTTTGATTCGGACCGAAAAGTATATCAAGAGGTCCAATCGCGATGCTGAAATACCAATTATGACCTCACATTGATGGTACATTGGGTTAAACCTATCTAATGGGCATTGAGCCCAATAAGGTATTGGTGGCACATTGTGAAGCCTACACTTGGCACAATCTTGTGAGTCCCTACATTTGAAGACACATACCTATAAGTATGGAACAGATTCCCATGCTACATTAAGACACTATTCCCCATAATCACACTTTAACAGAGTAGACACTCAATCTCTCTCAAGTAAAGTATTTATCCTATTTGACCCTAAGCAAACCGGATCTACCTTTCTAACCCCCCCCCCCCCCCACCACTAGCCTCTGTGTAGGTCCTTAGCATGGTCCCAGCATCCGAAGGCTTACCAGGAGGACTTGTGCCAGTTGCTAGGTCAGGAGGAAGACTTGGTAATCACTTAGTAGGTGTTGCAGATTCACTCCTTAACAGATATAACTGGCAAAAAGGTTTCTATGTTTGTCAATGGACTGCAGTGTGACGTGGAGTTGTCCGTCGGAAGGTCACACCTCAAGATGGGAAAGCTTGTGGCTGAAAGGTCGCCGAGGAGAAAGAAGTATCAACCACCTGGAGAATTTCAAGATGCACTTACAAAGATGAAGGAGATAGATAAAAACTATTTCTAATCGCATGAGATTCACTTCAGTTTTTGATCCGAGACAAGCAGAACAAACCCTATAAGATCTATCTGGACAAGTGGATGACCGGAAGATGAAAATTGGGAAATGAGGGATTATTCTACGAGAATTTCAAGAATGACAATGGTTTTAGAAACCGACTGAAGAATGAAGAAACTACCCTCTACAAGTTCGAGGTTACAAGGGAAGGTGATCGATTCAACATGGTAGTAAAGAATTGGAATATCGACCCGAGTTTCATGGAAGATTGGTAGACTACTTGCACTGACGGAGAACGGGGGTCTTACCCCGGCAACATAGTCATCAATAACTAGGGGTCGAGCTATAAGACCTTAAACAAGCGCTTCGTGGGAGGCAACCCACAACCCAAGGTGACACTTACTTTTACGCATTAACATTTGCATTATCAATTTTTGTCTTTTCCTCGTTTTCCGTGCCAAATTTATTTTTCGAAAAACTTTTCAAAATCATATTCAAAATTTCTTATTATTTTTGGTTTTCGAAAAAACGAAAAAACCAAAAAGAATTGAAAATGCGCGATGTATCGCGTTGGAGGAGCAATGACAGCTCCTTGTGGTCGCCGATGAACCCATGACTCACTCCCTCCCCCTTTAAAAACCCCAAAACGTTTTTCCTCTTTCCCCACTTCATTTTGTTCACAAATTCTTCACTTGCTCTGTAATTATATCATACCCATTGCATTATTAGCTTGTCCATCCATCATCAACATCAAGTAAGTAATCTACTCATTTTGATCTTCATTACATATTCAATTCAATGCCTATATCATTCAACTCTTTGTTTGCCTTTCTTCTTGCTTCTTTAGTGCTTAGAAATTATGTGCTTCGTTTGTTTGATTTGTTAATGTTTGAGATATGTGGATACATGCTTACTTCTAGTATTCACTACATTAACACTTGCTTGAAGGAGATTTGACAATTCGTTTGAGAATTTGAAGGCTTTTGTTCTTGCCTACCAAGTGTTCGATAAAATGTCTCAATAGAACAAACTCCTTTGTCGACCCCTTTCTCCCTCGATTACTTGCTCACCTGGTAGCAACTTGTTGGAGTATGCATAGAAAACATGTTTGCATCGTCATATGCTCATAGGATGGAGACTACATTACAATTTGCCTTTCAACTTGATGATTGACACAATTTGAAAACTTGAGTTACATGCTTAGTTCTTGCACTATTTTGAAGTGGCTATTGATTTTATTAAAAGCTATAATTTTGCATATGCCTTGTGACGCACATTAGGTTTGGGGGAGAAGTAACCCCATTGGATTTTCATGTAAGCTTTATAATTGGTTTAACTCCAAACATGCTATCTCACACACTTTTTTGGCCTAGGTACTAATGGGAAGAACCAAGGGAGGAAAAGATGTAGGTGAACGAAGCACCAAAAGATCAAGGAAAGGAAAAGGAGTGGCATCAGCAACCCTTTCAAGCATGGCTCGGAGTTGGTTATTGGTCAATAATGATCAAGGAGTACTCCCCGAAAGGGACATATATATCGGATAGGGGATCAACCATTCTATAAACTGGATACGGCGTCTTGAGTTTCTATGGTTGGGGAACTTTCATTTCTATCCTCCGAGGATATGACATAGAGGTAGTCCTGGAGTTCTACGCGGAGTACTTCCAACTGAAGGTTCAAAAGCGGGAGGATGCACATTTAGATTGCCCCGTCATCATACGAGGGGTAGAGGTCATGTTTCGGCTAGGAGCTATCAAAAATTTCTTCGAAATTCCAGAGGAGCACATTCATGGCGGATACATGGGGCATATATGTTAGAATGCGGAGATATCCTACAAAACATCAATGAGGATTACTCAGAGAAAGATTTAAAGAGGATGCAGTGGGAATGTCCATCCCAAGAACTTTTTTAGCCTAGGTACTAATGGGAAGAACCAAGGGAGGAAAAGATGTAGGTGAACCAAGCACCAAAAGATCAAGGAAAGGAAAAGGAGTGGCATCGGCAACCCTTTCAAGCAAGGCTCGGAGTTGGTTATTGGTCAATAATGATCAAGCAGTACTCCCCGAAAGGAACATAGATATCGGATCGGTGAGCAACCATGCAATAAACTGGATACACGACATCTTGAGTTTCTATGGTTGGGGAACTTTCATTTCTATCTTCCGAGGATACGACATAGAGGTAGTCCGGAGTTCTCTGGAGTACTTCAAGCGAAGGTTAAAAAGCGGGAGGATGCACAATTAGATCGCCCCGTCATCATACGAGGGGTATAGGTCATGTTTGGGCCAGGAGCTATCAATAATTTCTTCGAAATTCAAGAGGAGCACATTCATGGAGGATATATGGAACTGGCATATATGTTAGAGTACGGAGATATCCTACAAACATCCCATGGGGATTACTCAGAGAAAGATTTAGAGAGGATCTAGTGGGAATGTCCATCCCAAGGGCTACGCTTGTCATACCCCTGACCTTTTTCACCTCATAAGCATGTTTAAATAAGTTATTAAGTAAATTTTAATATTTTGATATGTGTTATATACGTGGCCTTATTTGTGAGAAATTAAATTATATAATGTGACGTGATAAATATGTGCTATGTGAAAGTTGTTTTTAAAAAGATTTGATATTAAACTAATTGTTACCGTTGATTTATATAGTTTTGGGCCTGGCTTGTTACGAGTTTTGATTTTAACTGTTTTGTATCCAAATGAGGTCCTATCAGCGACGGGCACCGTAATATGAGCAGTATGAATTTATAGTATTTGTTTGGTGTATCTCTTTGACTTTCGGACCGTTTTTGTAAAAACCGAAATAAGTATGATGGTGCAAATAATTCATTAATTTAAATAATAATATTGTTGCATACCTATGTTACACGTATTTGGTGACTAATCATTTTGGTTGATTAGGTGTTGCAACTCACACACTTCCTTAATTGCTAAGTATTGTGAGTATACTTTCTCACTTTTCATTCTTCACGTCTGCACACAGATTACACCTAATTCACACACCCACCGATCACATAACTTCGAATAGTGGGCAGAAGAAAATCAAGAAAATTAAGAAGAAACTTATATATGATAATGAGAATAGCAATAAACATAATTAGCGATCTTCCGAACTCGTAAATTTGGTTTTGTACGTGTTATTGTGTTGGGACTCGTAGAGGATGCACCCCAGTTTTCTCGTACAATTGTATTGGTGTGGAGATCGAATGGACAGCGTTAGTAACACTTTTGAATGACCGATTGTAGCTGTTTTTAGTACCTCGTTATTTAGTATCTTTGTGAATAATTTGATAACTTTGTTGTTTGACAAATTTGTGTGACTTGAAATTATTGATATGGTGCTAAGCGTCTGGGCTATGTATATATGAATTATATGGTGAAGTTGTGATATGAAATGTTAAAATAATGGTTGAAGTTGTGATATGAAATGTGAAAATATACAATGGTATGCTATATATGTGAAATGTTATATTACGAAATGATGAAAAGCTAACGGTGATTGGTGATGATCGTGATCGATTACTCCCATATACGGATGGGATATGTGTGTTGTTATGCAAAGCGTAATTATCTACGATAAAGTGTTAGCGATATATATAGATATATTTATAAGATTATGTGAATTGCATTCATAAGAGATAAGAGGATTACATTATGGGCTTTGGCGACCACGAGTGATTTGTTATGTGAAAATTCTCCAGTATTGACTGGATACAGATTCTCCAGTATTGATTGGATACGAGTACCGTACGGCCACCTGAGTTCACTGAACTCCATGTGTTATATGATGAAATGGATGGTAGCATAATGGCCATCATCGTGATCACAATTACTCACGGGCGTATGAGCCATAGCGGACAAAGAAAATGACTAACCATGCACATTATTATATAAATGTGAAAGATGTTAAATGTTTATAGTGATACATTGGAAAGAAGTGAGCTGGTGTGATTTTAAACTTTGAAATAAATGGAAGTCATATGTTGATTGTAAATCGATGTGAATATATGTATTTGAAAGTGATGTGCTTACACAATCGTTAAATGGCTTGTTACTGGTTATTTTACTTAATATTAAATGACTTGTTAGTGATTATACTTATTGAGATCCGTAACTCATTCAAAATGCGATGATGTTTTTATAGATATTAAGAGAAAGAAGGCCTTAGCTGAAAAGAAGTTTAGTCATGGATCAAAGGTCGGCCGGCTGGTTTCCAGTCCTTCTCCCTCGACTCGTCATCTGCATATGAACATGAAAGAACTTTTGTTCAATGAAAAGATAATTTACTATAAGAAAGATGTGAAAATGTATTTTGCTGACATGCATCTGTAAATGTGGTCAAAATGCGATACCTTAAAGCTTCTGCGCGTCTTAAATTATATTTTAACTGTATGTAATTATCTGTGAGGGTGATAGGGCGTCACAGTTTAGTGGTAGCAGAGCCCCAGGTAGGGGATCTGTAGACACTTGCATGTACGATGCATCAAAATTACAGGTTCTCCGTGTCTGTATGAGTTACAAGTTATCATTTCTGAAGCATTAAGATGCATTTCATAACGAGCCAAATGTTTTCGAGGGAAAGGAGCAGCCGAGCCAGAGTCACATTCACGTGCATCTTATTTGAAGCTAAGTGAGTTATGATCTGCTGAATTGTTAAAAGTTCATATATGTTTTAAAGTTCTGCTGTAATGTGTGTCTTGAATGAAAACTTGTTACTTGAATGTATAGCGTCTTTTACATAAATAATTTGGGGCGAAATTTCTTTTAGTGTTGGAGAATTGTCACGCCCCTGACCTTTTTTACCTCATAAGCATGTTTAAATATGTTTTTAAGCAAATTTTAATATTTTGATGTGTTATATACGTGGCCTTATTTTTGAAAATTAAATTATATAATGTGACGTGATAAATATGTGCTATGTGAAAGTTGTTTTTAAAATAATTTGATATCAAAATAATTGTTATTGTTGATTTATATAGTTTTGGGCCTGGCTTGTTACGAGTTTTGATTTTAACCGTTTTGTATCCAAATGAGTTCCTATTATGAGCAGAACCTTTATGTCTGACAGTATGAATTTATAGTATTTTTTGGTGTATCTCTTTGTCGGATAAATGCGTGTAAAAACGAAATAAGCATGCTGGGGTAAATAATCCATTAATTTAAATAATAATATTGTTGCATACCTATGTTACACGTATTTGGTGACTAATCATTTTGGTTGATTAGGTGTTGCAACTCACACACATCCTTAATTGCTAAGTATTGTGAGTATACTTTCTCACTTTTCATTCTTCACGTCTGCACACAGATTACACCTAATTCACACACCCACAACCGATCACACAACTTCGAATAATGAGCAAAAGAAAAGCAAGAAAATTAAGTAGAAACTTATATAAGATAATGAGAATAGCAATAAACATAATAAGCGATCTTCCGAACTTGTAAATTTGGTTTAGTACGTTTTATTTTGTTGGGACTCGTAGAGGATGCACCCCCGGCTTTTCTAGTACAATTGTATTGGTGTGGAGATCGAATGGAGAGCGTTAGTAACACTTTTGACGGTCAATTGTAACTGTTTTAATACCTCGTTATTTAGTATCTTTGTGAATAATTTCAGTAACTTTGTTGTTTGACAATTTTGTGTGACTTGAAATTATTGATATGGTGCTAGCGTACGGGCTATGTATATGTGAATTATATGGTCGAAGTTGTGATATCAAATGTGAAAATAATGGTTGAAGTTGTGATATGAAATGTGAAAATATACAATGGTATGCTATATATGTGAAATGTTATGTTCTGGAAATGATGACAAGCTAACAGTGATTGGCTGATGATACGTGATCGATTAATCCCACGTACGGATGGGATATGTGTGTTGTTGTCTGAAAACGTAATTATCTCTGATAAAGTGTTAGCAGTATATATATAGATATATTTATATGATTATGTGAATTGCATTCATAAGAGATAAGAGGATTCTGTTATGGCTGCTGACGACCTTGAGTGATTTGTTATGTGAAAATTCTCCAGTATTGACTGGATACAGATTCTCCAGTATTGATTGGATACGAGTACCGTACGGCCACCTGAGTTCACTGAACTCCATGTGTTATATGATGAAATGGATGGTAACGCAATGGCCATCATCGTGATCACGAATTACTCTGGTAAATGTGAGCCATAACGGACAAAGAAAATGACTAAGCATGCACAATATTATATAAATGTGAATGATGTTAAATGTTTATAGCTGATCTGTTGGAAAGAGAAGTGAACTGGTGTGATTTTGAAACTGTGAAATAAATGGAAGTCATATGTTGATTGTAAATCGATTTGATTATATGTATTTGAAAGTGATGTGCTTACACAATAGTTAAATGGCTTGTTACTGGTTATTTTACTTAATATTAAATGACTTGTTAGTGATTATACTTATTGAGATCCGCAACTCATTCAAAATGCGATGATGTTTTTATAGATATTAAGAGAAAGAAGGCCTTAGCTGAAAAGAAGTTTAGTCATGGATCAAAATTCGAAATTTGGTTTCGATCCTTCTCCCTCGACTCGTCATCTGCATATGATACATGAAAGAACTTTTGTTCAATGAAAAGATAATTTACTATAAGAAAGATGTGAAAATGTATTTTGCTGACATGCATCTGTAAATGTGGTCAAAGTACTTCTGCGTAAAGCTTCTGCGCGTCTTAAATTATATTTTAACTGTATGTAATTATCTGTGAAGGTGATAGGGCGTCACAGTTTAGTGGTAGCAGAGCCCCAGGTAGGGGTTCTTTAGACACTTTGCATGGCACGTGCATCAAAATTACAGGTTCTCCGTGTCTGTATGAGTTACAAGTTGTCATTTCTGAAGCATTAAGATGCATTTCGTAACGAGCCAAATGTTTTCGAGGGAAAGGAGCAGCCGAGCCATAGTCACATTCACGTGCATCTTAATTGAAGCTAGGTGAGTTATGATCTGCTGAATTGTTGAAAGTGCATATATGTTTTAAAGTTCTGCTATAATGTGTGTCTTGAATGAAAACTTGTTACTTGAAAGTACGTAAACGTCTTTTACGCGAATAATTTCGGGGACGAAATTTCTTTTAGTGTGGGAGAATTTTAACGCCCCTGACCTTTTTCACCTCATAAGCATGTATAAATATGTTTTTAAGAAAATTTTAATAATTTAATGTGTTATATACGTGGCCTTATTTGTGAAAAATTAAATTGTATAATGTGACGTGATAAATATGTGCTATGTGAACGTTGTTTTTAAAAAGGTTTGATATCAAAATAATTGTTATTGTTGATTTATATAGTTTTGGGCCTAGCTTGTTACGAGTTTTGATTTTAACCGTTTTGTATCTAAATGAGTTCCTATCAACGAACGGGCACTGTAATATGAACGGTATGAATTTATAGTATTTTTTTGGTGTATCTTTTTGACTTTCGGATCATCTGTGTAAAAACGAAATAAGCTTGTTGGGGTAAATAATCCATTAATTTAAATAATAATATTGTTGCATACCTATATTACACGTATTTGGTGACTAATCATTTTGGTTGATTATGTTAGATATTTTGTTAGAATATCTGTTTAGATTTTGTTCAGCAACATGATGACTTATCTTAGTCTCAGAAAGGTGATTAGTACTCTTGGTTCACTTGAACATTGTAAAAGAGGAAACCCACTAAGTATGATAGTCTAGCTAATCTTGTATAGGATGTTAGGTCTCAAAATGTAATTTTTATTTTATGAAGAGAAGACGAAGAAGACATCAATGCTTCGACAAGAATTGAAGATTTGAAGAAAACTACACAAGATTCTTGAATCATTATTAGGATATCTTAGCCAGATATCTTGTAGACGCGAACAGTTTCAAACAAACTGTGTCACAAGAGATATCTGAGAAATGAGATACATATCTGAAGACAAGGAAAGTGTCCACAGATATCTGTTCTCAGATACCTTGAGCGTTAAACACGTTTCTGAAAAGAAATAAGGTTGTTTCAATCAATACAAGTGGTATCTGAAGAATGAAGATAAGGACGTGCAAAATATTAGACAACAAGTATAGTCTCTGATACAAAGCATAGTTCCGTTGACACTACAGGACAAAAAGTATAGTACAATGCATTTAATGCGCAGACGGAGAGATATACGAGTAAAAGCGGCAACCACGAGAAGAAGACAAAACCTTTCTGATACTATACATAGATATCGATAGTTTGAATTTGAGCCTAACGGATACTATTCAAACGGCACTCAAATCTATCTATAAATATCAACACTTAGACAGCTTGAGAGAACACACGACACATTGCATACGCTGAAACATAGAACTCTGAACATCCTACTCTCTCAAAGCAACTTACTTATTATCAAAGCTTTCTGTTGCGACTAAAGCTTGTGATCTTGAGTAAACACTGAAGTTCTAAGTGTCCTGATCCTAAACAAGCAAAGCTATCTGTGAAGGAGTTGAATCAAAAGATCAACTATCTAAGATTCATTCTCTTGAACAGATATCATAAGACTTGGGTCAGTAAAATCGAACTAGATACCATCTGTTGTAAAGTGTATTAAGTAACAGTTCACGAGCTATCTGAATAAGCGAAAAGTTATTAAGGCGCTCATCGACAACTCGAGCGAAACCAACACCAAAACCGTGGTCTGAGGAAGAAGTACTTAGGTTGAAAAATGGGAATAACTCAAGGTTGGGAATTAGGAAGTACTTGATTTGGAAACTTAAGGAATAACTCAAGGTTTTTGAGTATAGGAAGTACTTAGCTTGGGAAGCTAGGAACAACTCAAAGGTTTACGAGTATAGGAAGTACTTAATTTGAAGAAGCTAGGGAACAACTCGGGGGAACTTTTGGTTGGGAACGATTGTTGAGAATCTTAGAATAGGATTTTTGTAAGGTTATCTCAATTATACATTCTAGTGAATTCTAGGTCTCGATAGACCGAAGTGGATTAGTTGGAGGATTCGCCACCTCCGGATACCACTATACTTCATGTCATTTACATTTACGTATTTATACTTGACACACACACTTATTATTGTTTCTACACTTATCTTTATTAAAGTCTTCCTTTTCGATTCTAAGTATCGGATATCCATTCGGATATCTCGAGAAATATTTATTATCGACAAAAGTTTTAAAGACTATTCACCCCCTCTAGTCTTTTACTTTGCGTTATCTGGACCAACAAGTGGTATCGAGCGGGAGGTTCACCGATATACCTTTGAACCTAGATCCCAGATAGGTGAAGGAACTTTGTCCATTTTTTGGACTATTTAATTTGTGTGTTAAGTGTGCGGTATGTCTCGAGTGATGCACCGTTCTCAAACCGGAGAACTACGAGAAATGGAAAAATAACATGATGCTCCACCTTGAAGCCATAAGTGACGATGATCGAAGTAATAAAGAATGGTCGAATAATCATTCAACAACTTAAGCAAGTCATGGAGGTTTCAAGTGGCGAGGCAGAGATCAAGCGAAGGATCTTCACAAGCAGATGCATCAACAAGTGGAAGATCTCTGGTCCGTTATTCTGAACGAAAGCCGGAGAACTACGGAGATCGGAAGATGCCAAGAGGAATCGTCTGGATGGTCAAGCTCGTAACATCATCATCGATCGACACGAGCACATACGATGTAAAGCGTGGGGTGCTAAAAGCGAAAGATTGCACTGGCTGATTGAAGAAATCTGTGCGGGCGAGATTACCAAGGAAAACAAGTTGAAGTTCTAAAGTTGAAATTTCAAAATTTCAAACAAGGTCCCCTTGAAACTCTGGAAGAACTTGATTTGATTTACCACTCTTATGAGTGATATGGCGACGCACTTGGGAAAGCAATAGATACTCTGACGGAGAAGATTAAGACTATTGTCGAAGTCTTAACCACTGGGAGCATACTAAATTCTTTTATTTCAACCAAGGTATGCGAAATATCACTCGATGGAACTTTCTCTCATCTTGCTCTTTGTTGACTATGAGACAACTTCGAGAGAACAAACAAGCTGAAAAGTTGCGAATGTTGCTCTAGTTAATCAAGAAACTTGAAAAGAAGAAAAGCAAGGAGGAGGCGAGGATGCTCTTTTGCCAAAGCAAATGAGTAAATTTGTCGATCGAGAAATTGAGAAGAAGAAAAGCGAAGAAGTTGAAAAAGCATCTAGGCTCAAACTATCACCGATACAAAATATCGAGCTTCATGAACAAGTCATTCGAAGCTTCATGTCTTGAGAGCGAAATTGAAAGCGATAAGCTTTCTATTGTCGAAACCTGGCCACTTCAAAAGGATTGTCACCCTCGACAAACTAAGAGCAGTGACAAGAAAGATAGAATAATCTTGAAGAAGCGAGCTTTGTTAGCGAAGAAAGAACTATGTGGAGTTACTCATGATATAATCAACTTGACCTCAAGAAGAATGAAATGTGTGGAGTTCTTTGAAATTGATGGACGGACATCTCAACATAGAAAAGCATCTTATGGTGATGAGGTAACACATACTTCTTGCTACACTTATGAAAGTGATGAAGAGGAAATAAAAATCTAGAAAATCTCGGAAAGAACTTGACATCTATGAGAGAGAATTTCTAATGATCCGAGCTAGAGCGAAAACCTTGAAGAAGAAAAGAATTTTCTTGAAAAGGAAAATTCTCAATTAGTTAAAGAATCGAGAAAGGATCTTTGAAAATGCATTTCTCAAAGCTCGGATATCTGAAAAGTCACATGAAGAAGCGATGGTGAGTGATGAAAGAATTATGAAAATCTTCTTTACGAAAACAAGGAACTCGAGAAGAAAGAACTATCTTTTCAATCTTATGCCAAAGCTAGTGACACTCTTCTTGAAACAATCTTACTTAAGAGATCCTTGAAAAGAAAGGACTTGGGCTGAATACTCGACAGTTGCTCTAATACTCGAATAAGAGTAAAGAAAGAGAACATTTGTAAGTACTTTCGACAAAGGCGGTTCCCATGCAATCTATAGTATCGGTGAAAAGACAAAGATTCTTGACAAAGGAAAGCGATTCGACTAAACCTTTGTGGGAAAAACAAGTCAAAACAAAACTTATGGATGCGTCTACGAAAAGAAACACAACAACGAAAAGTGTAAACACCAGCGATGCTATGTCTCTCAAAAGGTAGAATTGCGGGGCTGGAAAATTCTCACATGTCACTTTTACGAAAGAAATTGGATCGAGAGAGACAAACTGGCTTGAAAGCGATCTCGATAGCTTCAAGTGCTCAAGCAGTATTGGCTACAAAGGCATCGGAAAACAACTTGCTCATGAGTACAAGCAGGAGCAAGAACGATGGCTGAAGGCTAGAATTGCTCAAAGCAATTATCAGAAGTGGAAGTTAAATCAAGCCACTGAAAATCTGAATGCCAGGGCTAGAAGAAATCTGGCAAGGAAGGCTAAGTTTGCTGAAAAGCAAACTCAGAAACCTGACAGGTATCTGAAAGTATCATATGGAGCACCTAGGGACACACCAAGGAAGAAAATAATTCTTACTATTGATAACCTTCATTCAAAAAGAATTCCTCCTGATGTTCCTGTCAGACAAAAGCATGCTTCAAAGAAATTCATTCAAAAATGGATTCCTACTGGAAGAACTTTTGATTCTGACGGTTCCATCAAAGATATGACAAAGCAAATCTGGTTGACTACAAAGCTTGCAACACAGGACCAGATATCAGATTTGCTGGAGGAGAATTAAATCCCTCTAAGGATTTGTAGCGTCAAATTGGGAACTTTAACAATCACTGACGTATTACATGTTAAGGATTTGAAATACAATCTATTTAGCATGAGCCAGTTTGCAGACAAGGGTTTTACTATAAAATTCAAAGCTAAATACTGCAAACTAATTGACAATGAGTCAAAGTAGACAGTCTTAGTTGGTCAGCGGAAAGGCAGTCTTTATGTTGCCGACTGGGCATCTGCCTGTTGAAGAATGTCTCATGGTGAGTCAATCTGGTCACACAAAAAACCTTGGTTATGGCACAAAAGAATGAGTCACTTGAATTTCAAAACTACGAATAGACTTGCGAGAAAGAGTTAGTGGTTGGTCTTCCCAAAACATCTTTCGAGAAAGGATAGTATACATTACGCACTTTGTCGGATGGGAAACAATCTAAGATCTCTTTCAAGTCCAAAATCGGACACTCTAGTGTTAGACCACTGCAACTTTACATATGGATCTTTTTGAATCATACGTAACTAGTTATGCGAGGAAAGAAATATAACTGGTTGTTGTAGATGACTTCTCAAGATTCACTTGGGTTGTCTTTCTGAAACACAAATCTGATGCCAGGGTGGAGATACAAACTTGCTGAAAAAGCTTGAAATCATGAAAAATGAAAAGGTATCTGCAATCGAGCGGATCATAGTCTGAGTTTGTCAATCGATTACATAAAGGAGTTTTACTGCAAAGGTATACAACACCAACTTTCCTCTGTAAGAACACCTCAACAAAATGGTGTTGCAGAAAGGAAAAACAGAACCCTTAAAGAAGCTGCAAGGACAATGCTAGCTGACACTGAGATAAGTGAAATATATTAGGTTGAAGCTGTAAACACAACCTGCTACACTCAGAACAGATGCTTGATAAACAAACACCATGATAGGACCCCCTATGAAATTTTGGTTGGAAGACCTCCTAATATCAAACATCTGAGAGTATTTGGTTGTAGATGTTTTGTTCTAAACAATGGGAAAGATTATCTGAGAACATTTCAACCAAAGGAAGATGAAGGTGTTTTTCTTGGCTATTCCACAAACAGCAAAGCTTACAGAGTTTACAACAAAAGAACAAAGAAAATTGAAGAATCAGTTCATGTTGTATTCTATGAAGGAAGCAAGAAAACACCTCCTACTGATGAACTCTCAGAAAAGTTCAAAGAACTATTACTGAGGGATACTAAAGAAGAACCCTCAGAAAGGAAAAACATCGTTATGGAAAGTGACGATGACTCTGACGTAGAAAAGATTGGAAAGCCTAGTAACAACAAGATGACTCACAAACATGATGAGGAATTTCCTATGAGTTTTCCAGAAATGGAGCAGATTCTTGAGAACCTTCATCATGGAAGGTATCGAAAATAAGAATCTTTGAAATGCATGTCTCGATATCTCTAACCTTTGAAAAAGTGTCGGATATCCATGACATTTCTCACATGTCGATATCTTGAATCTTGAAAAAGTATCAAATCAAAATCCTAGTGATTCACATTAGGATCACACGGATATTGATCCTACTAGCACTAAACCTTTGATGAAATGGATCAAAGATCATCCTACAAAGGATATAATTGGACGATTAATCAGGTGTTAGGACTAGGAGAGCAATAGCTGAAAATCTTGATTCTCTCTTTGGATGTTTCATCTCGAATATCGAACTAAAAGTATAGAAAAAGCATTAGGAGACCAAGGCGGATCTACGCAATGCAAGAAGAGTTGGATCAATTTGAGAGAAACAAAGTCTGGAAACTAGTTCCATTTATTGAAGGAATATACGTGATTGGAACTAAGTGGGTTTTGAAACAAAATGAATAATGGTGAAATAACGGAAACAAAGCAAGATTGGTTGCCAAGGATTCACTTTCGGTGAAGGCTTAGATTTTGATGAGTCATATGCACCAGTTGCCAGATTGGATGCAATAAGACTCTTTCTAGCCTTTGCAGCTCATAAAAATATCAAAGTTTATCAGATGGATGTCAAAAGCGCATTCCTAAACGGTGAACTTGCAGAAGAAGTTTATGTTGAGCAACCACCTGGCTTTGAAGTTTCCTCAGAAAGTAGAATGGTCTATAAACTGACGAAGCTCTGTATGGGTGAAACAGGCTCGAGCATGGTATGACACCTTGGCCAAATACCTTCTGGAATGTGGTTTCATGAAATGTGAAGTTGATAAAACTTTATTTACCTTATTTCATGATGGAAAACTACTCTTAGTTCAAGTATATGTTGATGACATCATATTTGGATCTAAGGACAAGCAACTTTGTAATGACTTTGCAAATCTCATGAAAAGCAAGTTTGAGATGAGCATGATGGGAGAAATGAATTATTTCCTAGGATTGCAAGTCAAGCAACTCAATGATGGAATATTCATTAGTCAAACAAAGTATGCAAAAGACATGCTCACAAAATTCAATCTTAGGCCTTCTGAAAAGAATGCTAAGATACCTCTGAGCATTGGAACCAAAATAACCTATACTGAATCAGATAAGAGTGTTGAAGAACATAAGTATAGGAAGTTGATAGGTTCACTACTTTACCTCCTTGCCAAGTAGACACGATATTCAATATCTTTGTTGGAGTATGTGCTAGAATTGAGACAAATCAATGCAAACACACTACAACATTGCTATGAAAATATTAAGGTATGTGAAGAATACGATAGATGTGGGTATGGTATCCTAAAGAAAGTGAATTGAGTTTATTTGCTGGGTACTCGATCTTGATTATCTTTGGATCATTGCTTGATAGGAAAAGCACCTCAGGAACTTGTCAGTTTCTGGGCACTAGACTTATCTCATGGTTTAGCAAGAAGCAAAACTCAATTGCAACTTCTACCACAGAGGCTAAATATATTGCTGCTGGTTGTTGTGCAACACAAATTCTGTGGATACAACAACAACTTAAAGACTATGGACTCGATGAGAAGAAAACTCCCATTTTCTGTGACAACACAAGTGCTATTGCGATTACACAGAATCCTAAATTTCATGCCAGAACAAAGCACATTGATGTTAGACATCACTTCATCAGAGACCATGTTGAAAAAGACAATTTATAGATACTCAAGATTGGGACTGAAGACCAACTTGCAGATATCTTCACTAAGCCACTACAAGAAAGCAGATTCTTAGCCTTAAGACATAGTCTTGGACTAATGGAACTACCAATGAACTGAAAAAGTTCGAATTATCTGGAGCAGGCATCCGGAGAAGAGGTATGGAGCAGGTATCGAGAAAGAGAGAAGAGGTATACATGGCGGGTATCCGAAAGAGAGAGAGTATACGGGCAGGAACCCGAAGTCAAAAAGGCTAAAGAGCAAAAGATAGCTTAAGATCTACGAGGCGGGAACTCGGATATGAATCATTCTATGAGCAGGGAACACAAAGAGAATAGCATAACTATCTCTGCGATCGACTACTCTCTTGAATCTACTATTTCTATTTTGATGAAAAACTTGGGAAAATCCTAAGTATAAGACAAATTGAGATCTGAGCAGTGTCCTTGCTCCCGAAATTGTGATTAGGATAGCTATTAGCGAAAATTCATTAAATGGGCACAATTACATTTGTTGATTGTGATCATTCTTTGGAAAGCAATGGTGACCCTTGATGAATTCAAGGGCTTGAGCAGCGAAATTAATTCCACGATAAATAGTGAATTTGAAATTGGACATGGCCCACTAAGCATTTAATGCCGAACTAGCTTTTGCTCACGCTTTGTTTGCAAATCACGAATCGTATACACAAAATCAATTTATATGTATTTATGCATTGAGATTCACTTGCTATATGTATAGGATTTTGGCAAATGAAATCACTTTTGCCTAATCCGAAATTTCAACTTCAAACGACAAAAACCTTCTCTAATCCTCTGCAAGTTCTCTAAAATCTACGCATTTCTTGATTAAGTTTTACGAAAAGAATCACTCAATCGAATCTCTTTCAAACCCAAGCTTGAAATCCTTACTATATAAAGAGATGGCCTCGAGAACACTTCTACGAGAAATCGATCCTCCTTTAATGCTGCTGAAAACCAAGCACGAGTTAGTTATTATTAACAATCATTTGGTAGGAGCTTTCAATCGACCATTGGACTTCAAGTCACAGAATGATTTGGGGTGGTGCCATGGTTGAGAATACCTCACGTATGATAGAGAATCAAGCCGACGAAAGCTAATTCTTGACATGCTTGAAAAGGCACAAATCAAGGGCTTTATCTGCACGCCTAGTTGAATTTCATCACTTGATGTGTTGGAATTTTACAACAACTCGAGATTATTTCTGTGTATCTAAGCCTTTGAAATAGTGTCTATCAAAACCTCGATCGAGGAAATCATACGGACTTAACAACTTTCTGTAAGTTGTTTGAGGTTCAAAATCTTGGAAAGGATTTTGAAATAAACACGAAGGATAGTGAACTCCTTGAAGGTGTTAAAGAACTTTGATGATGTGTGTGATCTTGAAATCAGATACACCACTGAGTTCAAACTTGCGACATCGAACCGGACATCTGTTGGTTCCTTTGGGATATCTTGGCATGCATTCTTCACAGATGCTTTGATGGTCTACAAGGAGATCTTGACGGATAAGCCGAGCGATGGATCATGTTGTTCTTTGAATCGACAAGACAAAATTTGGAAAACCCTTTCAAGCTTTGGGAAAATGCGCCTTCATGAAATTTGTGAAGAAGATTGAGGCTTGAGCCTAAGATTGTTAAAGGACTAAATGAGCGAAAGGCCCGCGAGGATATAGTGCGAAGATATGCTACTTCTTTGGAAAAGCTTGGCATTGAGCTCGAGAGGCAATTTGAAATAGCCAACAGTAACTTACTCTACAAGTATGAGTATACAAATCTGATGAAAAAGGTTACTGGGTCTCAGAAAGGTCCTAAGAAGAGAAAATCTGAAAAGATATCTGAAGAAAAGGTTGCGACCAAGAAACCCAGAACTTCATGAAAGAAGTCTGCTGGCAAATCAGAAGACACACCTAAAGAGGTTGTCAATTCTACAAACATGGCAGATGAACTCATTAAAGCTGCAAAAGAGTTATCACCTACTGAACAAGTAGACTCAGCAAGAGAAAGTGCTTTCAGAAATGTTGCGACTAATGCAGAAAGCCTTGCTGATGAACTCATGAATGTTGCCAAAAGTGGTGAAAAACACCAAGCCCCATCTGCAGAAACCGCAGGAATAATGGACCAATCAGTTCCCAATGTTGATGATAGCTCTGACGATGAAGATGATGAACTAGTCATCTCTCAAGTCCTAGAAAAATCAAAAAGGGCTAAGGTTACTGAACAAGTAACTGGTGATAAGGTATCTTAAGAAAAACCTACACCACAGGTTGCTGAACCTATAGCAAAGGTTGTTGGTGCAAACACATCATCAGGGCATGACTCTCTTGCACAACTTCACAAAGCCCTAACGAGTGGTATCTTAGTATTGGCAGATGCTGATGGAAATGCCACATCTAAGAATCTGGAAGAACATTCGACTGATCAATCTTCTGCTTCCAGACAACCACAACAACCACAAACAAAACAACCACAACAACCACAAGTGGTTGATGAAATGGTAAATGAACTCCATTTTGAAATACCAGCAATACAGCATGCTGAAGAAAATCCTGTAATTGAGCAGGTTCCCCAAATCAATGAGAGGGATCAAACTGAGACATCCACTCAGAATGATCAACGAGGGGAGGCAACTGAGTTGCATACTCAGGGAAGGTGTGAAGTACCAGAAACTTCAAACAAAGAAACTGAACTGGGACTAGACGACCAATGTATAGAAAGGTCACAAGTTCCAGAGACCAATCAGCCTGAAACTGCTCGGGTAAATGACTGGTTTAACTCTTACCTTGTGAAAACTTTTATACTTATAAATCTTGTTACCTTATGAGAATCTCTTTGTTACAGGCTGAGTTAGAAACGGAAAACCAAGAAGAAGCTGAAAAGCTTACCTCAGATACTGAAAAAGAGGTTCCTTCAACCTCAACTCTTGAGAAATCTGAGCCTGTGCCACAGGTAAATGATTCTTAAAGAGAACTAACTTTTCAGTAAAAATGTTTGTATGATCATTAATGATAAATGTTTCTAACATGCTCCAATTGAGATGGAAGAAGATAAGGCAGAAATGCCAGAGACAAACCTAGAAACCAACAAGGTTTCTGAAGCACACATCACTGAGCTTTCAAACTTGAAGGTATATGAAAATCAGTGATAAGTACTCTTCAGCCTGGGTTATCTTAATACTTCTTCTAAATTATTCAATACTATCTACTTACAGGCTCAATCAGAAGTAGAAGTGCACGGGGACAAAGTTGCGACATCCCCTGCACCTATGGAAATTGATGAGGCATTAAGGGTTTCATCACAAGAAAAGATTCCAGGCGCACAAGTCTACGAGAGACAATATCTGAGCCTCCCATGGAGGTAATTGACCTCTCGGATGTCGACTTGTCACTTAAAGTTCTTCTTGATAAAAATTCCTAAGTATTGTGATAATGCTAATTCTCAGGTTCAAGAAAGAAAGGTTGATGAGGACCAGACTTCCAAGTCTCCACCTCACCACAAGATATCTGAGACACCAATTGTCCCAGTAGAACAAGTATCTGAGCCTGATGTTCATACTCAGGTAACTCAGAAACTAAACTACACTTCTACTCAGATATCTACCAAAGTTTTGAAACTCACTCAAAACTCTTTCTTTGAGCTCAAGCAGATGCAGCGGGATCCCATTGAAGAAACAAGGACCTACTTCACTTCTTCAAAGCTCACACTTTGCCAAAGCACATTGAATGCTTCAGAAATGGCGAAGTTAAGGTGCTCGATCTCTACGAAATATTGAGAATAATTGATCAACCAACCAGACGGCACGAGCTCTTGACACGAAACATATGTCGAAGCAATGTTACTCTGAACAACATCTGATTCTGACTACTACACAAAGAGTTTTCGGAGAAGTGGCGCATAGTTTGATACATGCCTTTGAGCAGGCGGATGATCGAGACAAGATTACAGATGGCATTCAAGCGATTACGCCCCAGACTACGCAATTCATACCTTACGAACAAGAAGAAGTTAATGCGGAAGATCACTATCCGGAAGTGATCAATCTTGTATCTGAAGATGATGAGGAGGAAGAAATGAATGAAAATTTCTTTGATGAACCTCCCACGATCATCACCAAAAGGATGATAATGACAAAAGGATGATGATGATGCTCTGCACGAGGCAGGAGGAATTTCACGGAGAAACAATGCCTCGACTCTTGAAAACAAAGCGAAGACTTCACGAAATCTCCGTATTCATCACCTCGAAATCTACTCATCCATCTTCTCACCAACCGCGATTAATCTTGAACAAGTAGTTGAGCTTTACGAAGAAACCAATGGAAAATATTAAACACTAAGACCGAAGTGCTCAACTCGGACAAGCTGTTGGAAGAAGAACAACGACTCCATCTTCATTGGAAGATCAAATAGCTCGATCAGAGAAAGGCGATCAACTAGAAGATCAATACCTCAAAGAAATGAATGCTTACTCTGCGGTTAGCGAGCTACGGATCTTGTTCAAGAGATCGCAAAGAACTTCGATACTAAAGAAGTATCACGAAGACAAGCATGATGCTAAAGCGGCATCATCTTGAAAAGTACCATCCTCCTCGAGAAGGAAAGAAACCAATCTACGAGATGGTTCTGGACTTGATACAATTGATGAAAATGTCCAAGAGGATGAAGATCACTGGGCTAATCCCTCAGATGATGAAGAAGACAAGACTTTGGCAGGACACCGCCATGAACATCTAGCGGTTTCTCACTTAAAAAGAAAGTTGATTGCTCCTACAATCTTCAACAAATTGCCAAACGTCCACTCTCAAAAGTACATGAGCAGGTACCAAGTACTAGCTACTTTGAATAAGGAAATGTCTTCACAAAACAAGGAAGTAATTGCCTCAGTCCCCTCTGAAATGAGAAAGTTCACTGAGCTCATCACTCAGAGAACAACTAGCATGATCATTGCTTAGAAAGATGCAGGAATGACAAGGGGCGATGATGTGTCTTTAGTGAAAAAGCTTTTCAAGAGGCAAGCTACTGCTGCTGGAAGCAGATGCCATCCTAGGCCCATTAAGAGCTCAGCGATAAGGACAATGGACTTATCAAATAAAATCGAGCTCAAAGCGAACTTGAAGTTGGTCCTTTGCCTACAACTATTTACAAGGGCATTTGACTCTCTCGATTCCTTTATGAGGCCGGTCAATGACAATGACTAAGGGGAAAGAAAGTACAAATCTGGACCTCAAAGTCGGGGAATGGGAAGAAGGAGATGAAAACAAGAAGAAATGCTGGTAGTCGCTTTCGAGAAGGAAGAAGAAAACTTCCACCACCACTCGAATCTATGAATCCTTCTCAAGCCAAGTGCTTCCGAGACCTCTTGAAGGAACGAAATGGTAACAAGGGCATGGCACGAAACCTCCAAGGAGTACGAAGGCTCGAAGGAGAAGACAAGTTAGAGGATTGATGAATCTTACGAAGAAGAAGAAGAAGGTCAAATCAAATCGAGGCAATGAAGAAGGCTGCAAAGATCTCACAAGAATTGATCTTGATGAAGATGATGAAGAGGTGATGAAGATAAAGCTCCTCTTCACATAAAAGAAACTTGAAAGCTAGCGGGCCCATTTTGCCAAAGCCACTAGCGACTAAAACACCCTCTGTAAATACCAAGTCTATCCGGTGGTAGTTCTTCAAGCAACAACCCCAAAGAGAATTCAAGGAGAAAAAGGAGTGAGGCTGAGCAAAGACAAAGTCGACTTCCACTCGGGCGGAAGAAGCGAAAATTGAGTATGTGAAGTATGACAATGATTCCTCTGTCTCTGGGTGCATCAATCGGAAAAATGGCTATTGGATTACGAACTTAAGCATCTATTGGTAAATTCAAGATTTCGAACAAATCCATAAACAACTCATGGCATGGAGAAAGAATAAACCTACCTTGATCAACACCAATCACATCAAAGCATGGTTGGATTTTGAAGTTGTCGAGAAATGAAGCCGTGAAGAAGGACCTCGCGATGATTGTCCTTATTGAAAGCGGATGATGTGCACAAAATTACGAATATCACGAGGAGCACAAGACCAAGACTTCTTTGTGAAACCACATGAGTCGTTCTATCGTGAAGATCAATACAAGGGTGACATCGGATATCGAAGATTATCTATGGATACTTCAAGCTTTCGGATATCAAAATAGAGCATGCACGAAGTGGGGAAAGTACCTATGGGTGAAGCATTTTGCGAAAAATCCTGCAAAACCTGAAAATACGTGGATTTGCGGAGACGAGAGATGCTTATCGAACTCTTCTCTATGATTATTATTGACATCAAAGGTTTGGAGATAGGAAATTATAAGCGATCCATAGAAACTTTGTTGAAGACTTGAAGATTGAAGACTTGAAGACTAATGCATTAGGATGTTTACTTGGAGCTTGGTTACTCTGTTGTCCTAATTTCTTGTGTAATTTTCTTTGTATCTTCTTGAGCTCATTGTATTACGTATTAAAGTTATACGTAATCCTAAGTTGCGACTTATCGAAGAACTTACTCTCGATAGTATTTTATAAAAGATAACTTGTCGTGAAAGATCACACCTTGTGATTTGGTTGATGTCTACTTTCTACATAATTATATGATTTGAAAGATCTCAAGAAATGATTAAGTGGTGGATTGTTTCCTCATCAGTTGTAATAGGAAGATAGTCATCGTTGGTGATCAAAATGGAAATTTGTTAGATATTTTGTTAGAATATCTTTAGATTTTGTTCAGCAACATGATGACTTATCTTAGTCTCAGAAAGGTGATTAGTACTCTTGGATCACTTGAACATTGTAAAAGAGGAAACCCACTAAGTATGATAGTCTAGCTAATCTTGGATAGGATGTTAGGTCTCAAAATGTAATTTTATTTTATGAAGAAGACCGAAGAAGACATCAAAGACTCGATAAAATTGAAGATTTGAAGAAAAGCGCACAAGATTCTTGAATACATTATTCAGATATCTTAGCGATATCTTGTAAAGCGAAACGTTTCAAACAAAGCTGTGTCACAAGAGATATCGAGAAATGAGATACATATCTAAAAACGAGGAAAGTGTCCACGGATATACATTCTCGGATACCTTGGCGTTAAACACGTTTACGAAAAGAAACAAGGTTGTTTCAATCAATACAAGTGGTATCGAAGAATGAAGATAAGGGCGTGCAAAATATCGGACAACAAGTCTAGTCTACGATCTGAAAGCATAGTTAGTTGACACTTCAGGACAAAAGTATAATCTGATGCATTTAATGCAGACGAGATATGCGAGTAAAAGCGGCGGCAACCGAAGAAGACAAAACTTTCTGATACTATACACAGATATCGATAGTTTGAATTTGAGCCTAACGGATACTATTCAAACGGCACTCAAATCCATCTATAAATATCAACACTTAGACAGCTTGAGAGAACACACGACACATTGCATACGCTGAAACATAGAACTCTGAACATCCTACTCTCTCAAAGCAACTTACTTATTATAAAAGCTTTCTGTTGCGACTAAAGCTTGTGATCTTGAGTAAACACTGAAGTTCTAAGTGTCCAGATCCTAAACAAGCAAAGCTATCTGTGAAGGAGTTGAATCAAAAGATCAACTATCTGAGATTCATTCTCTTGAACAGATATCATAAGACTTGGGTCAGTAAAATCGAACTAGATACCATCTGTTGTAAAGTGTATTAAGTAACAGTTCAAGAGCTATCTGAATAAGCGAAAAGTTATTAAGGCGCTCATCGACAACTCGAGCGAAACCAACACCAAAACCGGCGTGGGAAGTACTTAGGTTGAAAAATCAGGGAATAACTCCAAGGTTACCGGAGTATAGGAAGTACTTGATTTGGAAACTAAGGAATAACTCCAAGGTTTTTGAGTATAGGAAGTACTTAGCTTGGGAAACTAGGGAACAACTCAAAGGTTTCTGAGTATAGGAAGTACTTGGCTGAAGAAGCTAGGGAACAACTCAGGGGGAACTTTTGGTTGGGAACCAATTGTTCAGAATCTTAGAATATGATTTTTGTAAGGTTATCTCAATTATCTGTTCTAGTGAATTCTAGGTCTCTGATAGACCGAAGTGGATTAGTTGGAGGATTACGCCACCTCCAGATACCACTATACTTGCTGTGTCATTTACATTTCTGTATTTATACTTCAGCAACACACACACACTTATTAAGCTTTCTACACTTATCTTTATTAAAGTCTTCCTTTTTCGATTCTAAGTATCAGATATCCATTCAGATATCTGAGAAATATTTGTTATCGACAAAAGTTTTAAAAGACTATTCACCCCGTAGTCTTTTACTTTGCCGTTATCTGGACCAACAGATTAGGTGTTGCAACTCACACACTTCCTTAATTGCTAAGTATTGTGAGTATACTTTCTCACCTTTCATTCTTCACGTCTGCACACAGATTACACCTAATTCACACACCCACCATCGATCACATAACTTCGAATAGTGGGCAGAAGAAAATCAAGACAATTAAGAAGAAACTTATATAAGATAATGAGAATAGCAATAAACATAATTAGCGATCTTCCGAACTCGTAAATTTGGTTTAGTACGTGTTATTGTGTTGGGACTCGTAGAGGATGCACCCCCGGCTTTTCTCGTACAATTGTATTGGTGTGGAGATCGAATGGACAGCGTTAGTAACACTTTTGGACGGTCAATTGTAGCCCATTTTTAGTACCTCGTTATTTAGTATCTTTGTGAATAATTTCAGTAACTTTGTTGTTTGACAAATTTATATGACTTAAAATTATTGATATGGTGCTAGCGTACGGGCTATGTATATGTGAATTATATGGTCGAAGTTGTGATATGAAATGTGAAAATAATGATTGAAGTTGTGATATGAAATGTGAAAATATACAATGGTAAGCTATATATGTGAAATGTTATGTTTAGGAAATGATGAAAAGCTAACAGTGATTGGCTGATGAAACGTGATCGATTACTCCCATGTACGGATGGGATATGTGTGTTGTTGTCTGAAAACGTAATTATCTCTGATAAAGTGTTAGCAGTATATATATAGATATATTTATATGATTATGTGAATTGCATTCATAAGAGATAAGAGGATTCTGTTATGGCTGCTGACGACCTTGAGTGATTTGTTATGTGAATATTCTCGATTATTTGGATCTGATTCTCAATATTGATTGGATCTGAGTACGTCTGACCACTGAGTTCTTGAACTCCATGTGTTATATGATGAAATGGATGGTAGCATATGGCCATCATCGTGATCACGAATTACTCACGGTAAATATGAGCCATAGCGGACAAAGAAAATGACTAAGCATGCACATTATTATATAAATGTGAATGATGTTAAATGTTTATAAACGATCTGTTGGAAGAGAAGTGAGCTGGTGTGATTTTGAAACTATGAAATAAATGGAAGTCATATATTGATTGTAAATCGATGTGAATATATGTATTTGAAAGTGATGTGCTTACACAATCGTTAAATGGCTTATTCTTGGTTATTTTACTTAATATTAAATGACATTCTTGATTATACTTATTGAGATCCATAACTCATTCAAAATGCGATGATGTTTTTATAGATATTAAGAGAAAGAAGGCCTTAGCTGAAAAGAAGTTTAGTCATGATCAAAGGTCGGCCGGCTGGTTTCCAGTCCATCTCCCTCGACTCGTCATCTGCATATCATACATGAAAGAACTTTTGTTCAATGAAAAGATAATTTACTATAAGAAAGATGTGAAAATGTATTTTGCTGACATGCATCTGTAAATGTGTTCAAAGTACTTCTGCTTAAAGCTTCTGCGCGTTTTAAATTATATTTTAACTGTATGTAATTATCTGTGAAGGTGATAGGGCGTCACAGTTTAGTGGTAGCGAGCCCAGTGGGGTTACTGTAGACACTTGCATGTACGTGCATCAAAATTACAGTTCTCCGTATGCATATGAGTTACAAGTTGTCATTTACGAAGCATTAAGATGCATTTCATATGAGCGAAATGTTTTCGAGGAAAGGGCGGTAGAGCCAGAGTCACATTCACGTGCATCTTAATTGAAGCTAGGTGAGTTATGATCTGCTGAATTGTTGAAAGTGCATATATGTTTTAAAGTTTTGTTGTAATGTGTATCTTGAATGAAAACTTGTTACTTGAAAGTACGTAAACGTCTTTTACGCGAATAATTTCGGGACGAAATTTCTTTTATTAATGGAGAATTGTCATCCTAACCTTTTCACCTCATAAGCATGTTTAAATATGTTTTTAAGTAAATTTTAATATTTTGATGTGTTATATACGTGGCCTTATTTGTGAAAAATTAAATTATATAATGTGATGTGATAAATATGTGCTATGTGAAAGTTGTTTTTAAAAAGATTTGATATCAAAATAATTGTTATTGTTGATTTATATAGTTTTGGTCTGCATTACGAGTTTTGATTTTAACGTTTTGTATCCAAATGAGGTCCTCTCAGCGAGCAGACCTTTGTAATATGAACGGTATGAATTTATAGTATTTTTTTGGTGTATCTCTTTGACTTTCGGATCGTCTGTGTAAAAATCGAAATAAGCATGCTGGGGTAAATAATCCATTAATTTAAATAATAATATTGTTGCATACCTATGTTACACGTATTTGGTGACTAATCATTTTGGTTGATTACGTGTTGCAATTCACACACTTCCTTAATTGCTAAGTATTGTGAGTATACTTTATCACCTTTCATTCTTCACGTCTGCACACTGATTACACCTATCACACACACCACCGATCACACAACTTCGAATAGTGGGCACAAGAAAAGCAAGAAAATTAAGAAGAAACTTATATAAGATAACGAGAACAGCAATAAACATAATTAGCGATCTTCCAAACTCGTCAATTTGGTTTAGTACGAGTTATTGTATTGGGACTCGTAGAGGATGCACCCCCGACTTTTCTAGTACAATTGTATTGGTGTGGAGATCGAATGGATAGCACTAGTAACACTTTTGGACGGTCAATTGTAAGTGTTTTTAGTACCTCGTTATTTAGTATCTTTGTGAATAATTTCGGTAACTATGTTGTTTGACAAATTTGTGTGACTTGAAATTATTGATATGGTGCTAGCGTACGGGCTATGTATATGTGAATTTTATGGTTGAAGTTATGATATGAAATGTGAAAATAATGGTTGAATTATATGGTTGAAGTTGTGATATGAAATTTGAAAATATAGAGTAGTATGCTATATATGTGAAATGTTATGTTATGGAATTGATGAAAAGCTAAGCGTGATTGGGCGATGTCGTGATCGATTGCTCCCATATGCGGATGGGATCGTGTGTTCTTGTGAAAGCGTAATTATCTACGATAAAGTGTTAGCATTATATATATAGATATATTTGTATGATTACGCATTCATAAGAGATAAGAGGCTTGTATGGGCTTTGACCTTAAGTCATGAGTTACGTAAAATTCTCCGGTATTGATTGGATCTGAGTACGGGCACTTTGAGTTCTTGAACTCCATGTGTTATATGATGAAATGGATGGTAGCATAATGACCATCATCGTGATCAAAATTACTCTGGTGAAGCGAGCCATAGCGGACAAAGAAATTGACTAAGCACGCATTATTATATAAATGTGAATGATGTTAAATGTTTATAAACTTTCTGTTGGAATGAGAAGTGAGCTGGTGTGATTTTGAAGCTGTGAAATAAATGGAAGTCATATGTTGATTGTAAATCGATGTGAATATATGTGTTGAATGTGGCGTGCTTACAAATCGTTAAATGGCTTATTCTTGGTTATTTTACATCGTTAAATGTGAATATATGTAAATCGATGTGAATATATGTTGATTGTTCTTTGGTTCCCACTAGTGAGTGGGATTATTCGACTCATAGAACCTTTTGATTAAGCAGAACTATCCACCTCCTTGAGTGCGAGAAGGTTGCAAAGCCGAACTTAGAAGAGCAGGAGTAGCCTCGAGGCCTTCAACATGAATTCGTTCAGCAATTTGTGAACAACTATCGGATGGGGAGTCGAGTGCACAAAGCGAGATGGGATGAGTGAAATGAAATTTGGAGGTGAGTGGAACAATCATGTTACCTACCTACGGCTATGACCAGATCTCTTTCCGTGAGGAGAATATCGGCGGTATGGTCACTTTGGTATCAACCTTACTACCCACCACCGCAGCTCTATCCACCGTCCGAGGTCGATGCATCGCTGTACTACCATGGCTATCAAGGATTTTATCCTCCACCGCCTCCGGGATGATCTTCATCCTGTACCACCATTTGGATTGGAAGAAGCAGCACCGAGAGGGGAGTATCTTTTATTTTTCTCTTTACTTTCCTAGTTTCCTATCTGCTTTTGACTAGGTTTGGGGGAGGAATTTGACTACTACATGCTCGGTCTGTAATAACCTTAAATATTCGCACTTAGTAGTTTCAATTTTAATTAATGATTATCTATTACGTCTAAGGTCTTTTACTTGTTGAAAAAGTTTTAATCTGTGGGAGAGTACTGAGTGTGAGCCATAACTAAGTGATATGCTCAAATTGATACTTAGAAACAAGTAGCAAGCAGTTGTTGTAGAATAAACAAAGCTAACCACAGAGTCGTTCGCTAAGGAGACAATTAAGCTACTAAGCAATTGAAAGCAAATAGTCACTTACGTAAACAGTTTGAATTGTTTGAGTTGTGAACTACTAATAACTAGAAAATAGAAAAGCAGATAACTGTCTTAAATATGAGAGAGAACAGAACACAGTAGTTAGATCGAGTGGTGCTAACTCGCTCTAGGAAAATCGTTCTTACTTGTCACACAGACGGTGTACTTAAAACATTCAATCCAATTCCAGCATACATTATTTGAAAATCTTTGAACTAGAGTAATGGGTGCGTCGATCCACGATCCTTAACCAAAATGTTTTAGAGAATCTTTGAACTAGCTTATTGAACTGAAAGGTTTTTACGAAGATATTTGAACTAGACGAACCTATATGAACGAATCCTAACCCTAGAAGCGAATACGCAATCACCGTCACATCACTATGGTGTTCGGAGACAGCAACTCATGATAGATTGAAAGATGAAAGACTTTAAGATATTGCTCATGATAAACATAAACATAATGATAATGCAAAAGCTCAAACAATTCGACAAACAAGAACAAGAACGAATTGTAAAGAGATAAACAATTGAGAATTACCACGGTGATCAGGAATTCGATATCGATAAATCAATCAAAGATAAAACCAAGCTCCAAAATATGTCTCAATGTCAAAATTATGAAATTGGAGCTTTTTCTATGAACTAGGCTAAAAGAAAGTCTTCAAAAGTATTCCTAATTCTAAGCTAATAAGGAGAACAAATTTTGAGCCTACGCATCTCGCCGCCTTCATAGCGGCGAGCTTTCTTTTCTCGATTATATATCTGGCTCGTAAATTCTCACCGCGGCGTACCAAATACTTTGCCGTGGCGAGCGTCTTCCTCCAAAATGGGGGAGCCACACGTAAAATCTCGCCGCGGCGAGGAAATAAGATGAAATTCCAGCAGCGTCGTAAAATCTCGCCGCGGCGGACTGAATCCCTTGCCGCGGCGAGCCATGCTAACTAGCTTGACCTTATTTGGCTCAAAAGACATCGATTCCTGCAAAATATAAATAAAACAGCAAAGCGTAAAAACGAATAAAAAACTCTATGAAACTAAAGACAAAGACTCACAAAGACCGCTAAAAAGGACCAAATGGGACTCTAAATTATAGACTCATCAAACTCCCCAAACCAAATCTTTGCTCGTCCTCGAGCAAACAAACAATCCTAGATACAACTAGACTCGAAACCACGAAAACAAATAGAGAGTCAAGGTCCCAAGCGATTGAATCTACCATTGTAAACAGTAAGTCCACGAGATGCAAAACTTTTGTCATCGAACCAACTTTGGCAAAACAGGGTACAGAAAATTAAACACAATCATTTCCCAGACAAATAGCACTTAAGTGTAGCTCTCTAGTCCCACACAGGTGAATGCAGTGTATCTCTCACTCTCTTGGAAGTATCCAAATGGGGTATAAGCTCAAAAACAAACTGGGAAGGTGACTTGCGTCACAAAGGTGCCTAAAATATCTTATGCTTTTGCACTCGTCTCATTAGATCGAAAGGGACTTAACAGGCGACTCATTTATTTCAGAAAACAAAAGCTGAAACTGCTCCCCCAATCACGTCAACCGCTTCGTATGTCAATCAAATTCTTCATTGTATAATCAGTGCTTGATCTGATTGGGTTCTTTTAATCTCAATTTTTTGTAAGTGTATATTTTACCGAAAGTCCGCACTTTTGTGCGTGTCAGTTTGATGTACGTGCCATCAACCCTCACGGACATATGGCTTTTTAATATCACGCCGGTATATAGGTAGTATTTGAACATGCCTAGCACGACTAACGGTGATCAATGAAGACCATAGATCCACCCCGAGATTCAAATATCAATAAGCTTTTAAGGAGCAGTAAACAAACTTTTCAGCAATAATGTAAAACAGCACATGAAAGTTTTCTCCCCAAACCTGTTTCTTGGAACAGGGGGAAGAGCTTAAAAAGAGCATGCCGTTCATCATCCCTAACAAGACTAAGTACACATAAGTATGAAAAGGCGCAATGTCGTGAAAACTTGCACGACCGAAATCACAATACATTGGCCGGTACAAAATTTTTTCATCGTCTCTCAGGCTTCTCACAGGCTTTTTGCACCAACGAGATAAACAAACTTGCTATTTAAAATAAAAAAACGACCTTGCATGATTAAAACTACACTGTCCTACTTCCAGCTAATCACCAAACAAAACGTAAGCAGCAAGTGAATTTAACACCTATAATGGACGTTCGACTTGGTCAAAGACTCAGACTCACCACGAAAGTACATAAAGGAAATTAACTAGACCTAGGTGACAAAGCTATGTAGAAGGGTCACATAACACAATATAACAGAATACAAAGAAGTAAAGACGAAAGACTCTAAAGACACAGATAACAGAGAAAAATGCAGACAAGACACTAGAGAGCACATTGCCCCTCCCCAAACCTAAACTCAAGCATGTCCTCAAGCGTAGAGTGAAAAAGAAAAGAGAATGGGCTCGAAAGTTACTTACCTGCGAGCGTACCTTTAAAGTCATGTACAAGACTCTTCCGTGTTGGCTAACGGGTACTCTGGAAATTCTTGGTTCTCCCGGTTGTTGCAGCTCCTTTTCTCCCCTTCAGATAAGTGTGTATATACAAGGGTCCTGTGTGTGCCCCTATGTAGTTCCTGGTGTCAACCTGCAGGGGTGAGTATGGTGTAGTGGTGGCTTACAACTCACGTTGCTTGCCATGTACCTCTATAGTGAAGGTACGAGCATGGAGGTTGACAATTATGCGAGTTGTTTTGATGAAAGGTGCATGACGACAACATATCCTTCTCCATCTCCTTGCCTTTAACCGTGTCGACTCCTGACCACGAAATCAGCCATAAAGTGTCCCCATCGATTATGGAACATCCTCAATCACACCCATGCACATACTTCTCGTTCCATTGGCCATCATGACGAAGCATTTCCTGGGTTCCAAACCCTTCAAATCCAGCTCCTCATAGGTCGCAAAGGTCATCAGATTGACCGCTGCTCCTATATCTATGATGCTAGTTACCTCGGAAGAATTTCCTATCCCAACCACCAAATCGAAGCTATTGGCATCACTGATGCTCTTATTTGTTGCCGGGATCACCCTAGCGGTGGGACTTACCTCAAGGACAGCCAGTTTTGCACTCGCCTCCTCTACTGGAGTCGCAATACTGGGTGTGGCTACCTCCTTTTCCTGTACCTCGACTCTCACTTGTACCAGCTTCTCAAGTACCGGTGCAGGTGCCACCTCAACTACCTCCCGTGTCTTAACCTGGGCCCCCGTGTTCTCAAGATGGCAAGTGCAGGTAGCAAGAACAGACTTCACCTTTACTGGCTCATCGAATGTCACCTCAACGGCTAGAGCTCTGCGGGTTTCTGCGGTCGCCAGTAACTTACCCCTTTCTCTTTGTTGAAATCGACCAACTAGATCCCCTTCTCTAACCGCTTCTGCGCCTGCTCAATGTTGTCGAACTGCTGATCATTCCTGCGCTGATTTTCCTGTGCTTTGGCCCAGAACCTCTCGGAACGCTCCATGTGGTCCCTGATTGCCTGATCAGGACTTCCCGGCACTTTCGTAATCTGAACCTGAATTGGCTAAGCTAGAACTGGTTGCTCCTGTGGCGCATTCTCATAGAAGTTGTTGCCACCTCGGTGACCCTGCCAGTTACCCTGCTGTCTAGTCTGCCCGCTTTACTTGTCCCACTCAGTAGTACATGCCCCTGGAGTCCCTTCAACTGCTCGGTATCCCACTCTGCTAGATTTATTTCTCGCACCCTTGAGCTGAGACACTACTGCCAGTCTCTTGAAAACACCATTTAATTCGTCAGAAGATGCTTCCTGGAGTGAATTTTTACACGTCATATCAACCATGTTCTGACACTCCCAATTCAGACCCTCATAAAATCTGATGTATAGATTCATCTCGTCGATCCTGTGGTGCGGGCATTGGGATAACAACTGTAAGAAGCGTTCGCAAGCATCATAGAAGGTCTCGTCGTGCATCTGCTGGAACTACATTATCAGAGTGCGAAGGTGCTGCGTTCTCTCGGGGGGTAAAACTTATTCACGAAGGCTTTATAGAGAGAATACCATGTAGGTAGAGAACCCCCAGGCTAGTTTAACAGCCTGTTCCTAGCTTTATCCTGCAGGCATATCGGAAAAACCTTCTTCCTTATCTCTCCATCTCAAACTGTTACTCCTCCGGTTGTCAACGGAATCCCTGCAATCAGTACTTCAAACTCCTTGAGGAACCTTATCACATCCTCGTTGGCCATTCCGTAGAACTTGGGGAGATTATGGAAGTGGTGAGCTTTGAGTTCCAAATTCCTCGCCTCATTAGACAACACGATTGTCGCTTTCCCGGCCATAACCTCTTGAGTGCATGTAAACTCCATAGGTTAACTGAGCCATTGAAATGTCCTTTCTGATCAACCTGTTGTTAGAGCTACACAACACGAAAACCTCAACATATCCTTAGTTTCTGTTAGTGCACTAAACTTCAGGTAAGTTGGAAAGGAAGTAAAGATTTGCAATCAAGCGTACAGTAGGAATTGACTCCCCGGCAACGGCGCCAAATTTGATATGCTCAAATTGAAACTTACAAACAAGTAGCAAGCAATTGTTGTCGAATAAACAAAGCTAACCACAGAGTCATTCGCTAAGGAGACAATTAAGCTACTAAGCAATTGAAAGCACTTATGTAAACAGTTTGAATTGTTCGAGTTGTGAACTACTAATAACTAGAAAATAGAAAAGCAGATAACTATTTTAAATATGAGAGAGAGAACACGAGTTAGATCGAGGTGCTAATTCGTTCTAGGAAATCGTTCATACTTGTCACGATCGGTGTACTTAAAATATTCAATCAATTCAACCAAGCGTTATTTGAAAATCTTGAACTAGATTAATGGTGGTTCGTCGATCCACGATCCTTAACCAAAGCGTTTTAGAGAATCTTTGAACTAGATTATTGAAATGAAAGTTTTTACGAAGATATTTGAACTAGGCGAACCTATATGAGCAATTCTAACCGTGAAGCGAATATCGATCAAATCACATCACTACCGTGTTCGAGTGGTTTAGCTACTCATGATAGATTGAAAGATGAAAGACTTCAAGATATTGCTCATGATAAACATAAACATAAAGATAATCGCATGCAAGCTCAAACAATTCAACAAACAAGAACAAGAACGAATTGTAAACAGATAAACAATAGAGAATTACCACGGTGATCGAGTTTGATATCGATAAACCAATCAAAGATAAAACCAAGCTCCAAAATATGTCTCAATGTCAAAAGTATGAAATTGGAGCTTTTTCTAAGAACTAGGTTAAAAGAGAGTCTTCAAAAGTATTCCTAATTCTAAGCTAATAAGGAGAACAAATTTTGAGCCTGCGTGTCTCGCCGCGGCGAGTTTTCTTTTGTCGATTATATATCTAGCTCGTAAATTCTCGCCGCGGCGAGCGTCTTCCTCTAAAACGGGGAAGCCACTCATAAAATCTCGCCGCGGCGGGCTCCTCAAGATGAAATTCAGTGACCGTAAAATCTATGGCGGCGTGAAACCATGCTAACTAGCTTGACCTTATTTGGCTCAAAAGACATCGATTCCTGCAAAATATAAATAAAACACCAAAGCGTAAAAACGAACAAAAAAACACTACAAAACTAAAGACAAAGACTCACAAAGACCGCTAAAAACGCCCAAATGAGACTCTAAATTATAGTCTCATCACTAAGATGAAGTACATGTATTTGTTCTCTTGCTTTCTTCTTCTTGAATATATACTCACGACCAAACCGACCATTACTACTTTGATAAGTGAGTTTACTTGCTACTCTAATTGAAGTCCTATGTGCAACCGTGTGAACACTGCCACCCTTGAGTCTTTATTTGTCAGCTTCATGAATATGATTAGTAGTACTCACCTTTCTGAATCCTTTTCTTTACCTTTAGCTTCTTGAAAGCTTTTTAAGCCCTTATGAAACTACACCATATATCAATACATGCTTTACTTAGCGATGACAACCTACTGCCAAGATTGTAAGAAGAAACAAAGCAATGAGTCGGTTTTACACCATCTCATCTGGTCTTTTCAAATCTTTTGTCATCCTTAAGTATAGTTTTATTAGTTTTCCTAGTGTTTTTACTTGTTTTGTTCTTTGTGAGTTTTGTAGGTATTTGGCTAAACCACGCTAATTGAAGGTAAAATGGTTTATTTTACATGCATCTACAAGATATGGAGTTCCAATGCCTCGTATGGATGCTATAAATGGAGCGGGAAGGCTAAAATACTAAATATTGGAGTAAAAAAGGAGTCAAAGGGCGAAATAGTCATTCCATGGAGAAGTGGAGCCTTGTTTTACTCTTGGCGTGCCGATGTGACTCGATGTCTGGCTGGCGTCCCGATAATAATGGCGGGGCCTTGATGCAAACTTCGCGTCCACCGGTTTAAGCTTCTGGCGCTTTGTTTGCAAATTAGTGTCCGCCAGTTTTGTTTCTGCGTCCTTTTTTGCGTTTTGTTCTCCTAATTCATTCAGACCTTGTTTTTCTACTTTCTATTAGTTAGAACAAGACAGAATTAGTTTGATTATCATCTATTGTCAAGTTTTCATAGTTTGGTCTCAACCTAGACCTAATTTCCACGGCAATTACCTATCTAGGTAATTGAACCGATTTCTTCTCGTAATCCGACGATTGTCAATTGATTGGGAGCGTTATCTACATACTCTTTGCATCGATTCGATTCGGGTTCTCAATTCTACCTAGGGTTTGTGACACGAGGGGTAACAATTGTATCACCATTCGAATTTTTTATTTTTGTATTAGAGATGGCTTCGAGTTCTAATGGCATATGGGTGCATAGAAGACCAGTGGATTTGCAAAAGGTGTCATGATTAAATTGAATGGTTAGACCGTTATCACCAATTTTAGTATTACGTTATGTTTATTGCTTGTTTATTTACAATATTGATTATATCTTCGCATGCCATGAGTAGCTAAACACCCTGATTATGGGGTGGTCAGGTACAATGCCTGCTAGTTAGGGTTCATGTGATTATATACATATGATGCAATTTACTTTGAGCTTTTTAGATTAATTGCGTATCGATATTACATTTGTTGTGCGTTACATCAAAATCCATTAGATTAAGCATTTGTTCATTTACAACACAGCGTTTTAGTCTTGCTTTATCTATCAGTTAGTTGCGAATAGTAATATCTGGATCAGCTTAATTAATTGTAACTTAGTGGAATTGACGCCATCACTAATGCTATCTGTTTTCTAGAACCAAGTATGTGACAACTTGAGTAAATCGTTATCGTTACAATCGCATGTTTCTGCTAGCTAGCTTGTCTTCTGTCACCACACCATAATTCTCCTTATTTATATCAATCTCGTTAAGTTTAAATATGTTTTCTATTTAGTCTGCAAAGTATTCTAATTTCACGTAGTTAATCATCCTGCTGCCGAAGCAAAAACAACCCTTTACTGCTTTCATTACTGTTTCTTATATTCGTAAACCAAAACTAAGCCTAGTTAAGTCCTTCGAGACCGACCTCGGGGTTAACTTCACTGCACTACAAGTTTTCGTAGTGTTGAGAATTAACTTTTGGCTTAAACAAATATAAAACTTTGATATTGACACATCAAGTTTTTTGGCCTTGCTTGAGGACTTAACTCCTTTGTTGTGTTTACGAATTCTAGTTACAGTATTTTTGTTATTTCTTTTTCCAGTTATTGTTTTTGTCTTTGTTAGTCTTTTTTCCTTGTTACCTTTGTGTTTCTCTTCTTGAGTGCTTGTTTTAACTAACGGGTTCTTACGTTTGTGTAGTTCTGGTGTTGTGTTTGTCTTGTAGCACAGGTTCGTAGAAATGGCTGTGGCAGAGCAACATTCTATGCACACACTTCTCCTACCTGTTCCAGGTGCACACCATCCAGCTATAGTCATACCAGCTAATGTGCGAGGTCTCGAGATTAAGGAGCATCTCCTCCGACAACTTCCGAGATTCTCTGGAGTCAGAAACGAAGACGTCATGGGTTTCCTCAGAGAAATTGAGCATTTTATATTTAGATTGGGGAAACCTGACGGGGTAGAGGACGACGACCTGAGTCTCAAGATCTTCCCTATGTGTCTCTCTGGTAAAGCACGGACTTGGATGAATGGCTATGAGAGGAAGCATCACCACTGTAAAGCTTTCCAAACCTTTATGGGCAAATACTACCCCATATCGTTGACTAGGAGCTTGGGCCTTGATTAGTGAGTTTAAGCGAGACACGGGTACCCTTATTGAAGCATGGGAGAGATTTCGTGCTTTACAACATCGGTGCCCACATCATCATTTTAGTGCTATGATTTAAACTAGTTCTTCTTTAGCGGGCTTGAAGAGTCTTCACAAGTGTTTGTTGATATGGCGTGTGGAGGATGGATGGGGAGATCACCCTTCCGGATTAAGTGTTGTATTGAGAGGATAGCAAAAGCTCGAGCATAAGAGCAAGAGTGCTAAGCTTAGTGGTTCTAATTGCAGAGCGCCTTCACGAATCATAACTTCGGAAGGTTTTTGGAGGGCTGAGTGGGTTTGTGAAGAATTTTCATGCCGCCATGCAACACTCAACAATGATACATGCGACTATTTGAGAGGTTTGATGCATTAGAAGCCGCAGTTCAAAGATTGGAAAGGGACAGCGGCCAGATCAAAGGTACCCTCTAGCAGCTGGTAGAGAAGGACCAAGAAAAGGAAAGGGGTAAATTACTTAATACTTCTGAGAGAGAAATGTCTATAAGAGTGATTACAGAAGTACCGTTGAAGTGACTATTTGAGAATGAAACCCGTGTTGAGGTTTCAAAGCAGGTTTACTTTCGACTTATGGTGTGTACGTCGATCTCATTGCCGGTGAAGTAATAGTAGAAGAGAATATAACTCGATATTTCTTACGAGGAATTGGTTTACTGAGAGGAAGATCTTCCGGTTACATTGAGCACTCTAGAAACTGGGGTAGTTGAAGTTCCTGCGAAGGAAGAGGAACTCGCAGAAAACATGAAAGAGAAGCCTCTCAGTAAGAGGAGTTTTAACATCGTAGTTGTGATGGGAAATTCAAAATTCATTGGGACTTTAGATACAGGAGCTACATGTAATCTGATCCCATACATTCTGTTTAAGGGATCTGGCCTTACAGGTTTGGAAGAGAGGAAAGCTCAAGTTCTAATGGCATATGGGTCGCATAGAAGACCCAGTGGATTTGCAAAGGGTGTCGCAGTTAAATTGAATGGTTAGACCGTTATCACCAATTTTGTTGTTATGAAAGACATCCGGAAGACCGGAAGGCGGGACCCGTCTGATCCTCCTTGGCTGGCCATTTTTATTCACCTCCATAATGGACATTAGCGTATTTAGATGCACATCAACATATGAGGTGAATGGTAAGGTCGGAATAGTGAGGGCATTGGATTATTTACCTAAAGAATTTATCTGCAAGGATTATTCTGCGGGGTATGTTGGACACCTTTATATCTATTCGCAGGTACAAAGTCTAGTACCCACCATCGTAGTTTAGTTTTTGTTTTTTGTTTTTATTCTAGTTGTTTTTGTTGTCTTCGTTCGATCATAGTTGATTTAGTGGACTAAAAAGTACACAAAACTTGTGCAAAAGTTGAGTTTTCTTAGTTCTGGGTGATTTTGCGATGCCAATTGTCGATTAGCAAGGCAAAAGATGACCTCAGATTGAATTTCACGAAGACCAGGTGCTTGGAATAGCTTTGGCATCGTAATCATCCACTGGCGCCTTGATTACTTAGCGTAAATGTGGCGACGCTTGTAATGGCCCTTGACTATAGCGTGAAATGGTGGCGTATGCCAGGTGGGAGACTAGCGTCGCCAGTTTCCTCTTTTTGCCTATTTATGCCGTTTTTGCGTTCTTTTCCGTCCACTAGCTCGGGTTTTTGTTATCTAACATTCTACTTAAGTCTCAGGTCCTTCTTTTCAGTCGTCTGCACATCTCGAAAATTTTCAATCAGGTAAGCCTCCTCTTATCAACTCTTTCCTTTTCTCTTTTCACTCATTTGCTCGAGGCGGCCTTGAGTTCGAGTTTGGGAGGGTGTGTTTGAGTTTGATCTTCTTTAGGCTTCTTGCTTGCTTGTTTTCGTATGTGTTTCTTTTCGTATTTCTTATTCGATTCCGTCTCGTATGTCGAGTCTAAGTCTTACTCCCAAGTCGAGCGTCTATTGCATGTACTAAACCTGTTAAATGCTTGAGTTTTGATTGATCCTTGACTATTAGTAGTTTGCATGTTTTAAGTTTGCTATGTTCGTTTCTCTTGTAAATAGAAAGTCTGTTCTAGTTCTGTAGTCCAAAAGCCTGTGAGCATGCTTAGTAGCCGATGAAAAAATGAAAAATTTATACCGGCAATTTTGTTCTTGTGTGATTTCTCGGGAAGTGCAAACTCCATTGTTTGCACCTCATCATTCTCATTTGTACTCTGCGTAAGTTAAGTATGACGAACGACATGTTTTCCATTCTTATTTGCTTATGCCAAACCCATTCCAAGAACACGTTTGGGGAGGTGGTTTATGTGTACTGTATATGTTGATAATGACTGTGTTGGCTTTTGTTCTCCCAAAAAATATTACAATAAGTCTCGGAGTGTATCTATGGCACTTGTGCCACCATTAGTCGTGTTGGAAATGTTTCAAATACTACCTACACATCGGCGTGGTCCTAAAAAGCCATATGTCCGTGAGGCTTGATGGCATGTATACCAAACCAGCATGTACAAAAGTGCGGACTTTCGGTAAAACAGACACTACCAAAAAATTGAGACAAAATAAGCATATTGGTCATATATAAGACTGCAAAAAAGGAGTATGCAAAAAATAAAGAAATTGAAAAAAAGAGAGCGATTGCCTTTTCATAAGTCTACTACTGATTCATTATAGAGCTGTGATAAAAGTTCCTTCTGACATAACTGTTCGAGTACAATGCATGAGGTATTTGAGGCAATTTTGTGCGTAAGTCACCTTCCTTTTCTCTTTATATTCTTGAGTGATTACCCCTACTGGACACTTCCAGGAGTGTGAGAGATTAGTTGCATAGGATCCACTTGTGAGGGACTACGGGTTAGACTTAAGTTCTATTTACACGGGAAACGAACTTTTTGGACTTGTGCATGTGATTCTGTGAATGTCAGTGTGATGTCAAACCTCTTGCATTTTTCGGGCTTATTATTTGCAATCGTAGACTCGGTTGCTTGGGAGCTAGACTTTACTTTTGTGTCTATGTGTATTTTGTTTTTCTAGGTTTTTTTAGAGAGTCTGTTGCTTGAGGACAAGCAAGGGTTCGGTTTGGGGAGTTTGATGAGTCATTTTTACACCGTCTCATCTACAAAATATGGAGTTCCAATGCCTCGTATGGATGCCAGAAATGGAGCGGAAAGTCTAAATTACCAAGAATTAGAGTAAAAAAGTCAAAGTGAAACGGTCATTCCATGGAGGCTGAGGCATGATTTCCTCTTGGCGTATGCAGGTGTGACTCGATGTCTGGCTGGCGTCATGAGTGATTGCATATATCTGTTGGCGTCCCCGATTCTTACTCATGATGCCGGTTGCAAATTGGCGCCCTTGATTTTGTTCTGCGTCCTTTTTTGTGTTTTGTTCTCCTAATTCATTGAGACTTAGTTTTCTACTTTCTATTAGTTAGATCAAGGCAATTAGTTACGATTATCATCTATTGTCAAGTTTTCATATTACGCTCTCAACTGAGACCTAATTACCAAGGCGATTACCTATCTAGGTAATTGAACCGATTTCTTCTTATGTCTGACGATTGTCAATTGAATGGGGCGTTATCTACATACTCTTTGCATCGATTCGATTCAGGTTCTCAATTCTACCTAGGGTTTGTGACACGTGGGGTAACAATTGTATCACCATTCGAAATTTTGATTTTAGTATTAGATTATGTTTAGTGCTTGTTTATTTACGATATTGATTATGTCTTACATAAGTCATGGTAGCTAAACACACTAATTTTGGGTGCTAACGAGTTCGATGCACGACAATTAGGGTTCATGTGATTATATACATAAGATGCGATTTATTTTGAGCTTTTAGATTAATGCGTATCGATATTCTCTTTGATGTGCGTTAAATGAAATCCTTTATTAAATTAAGCATTTGTTCATTTACAACACAACGTTTTCATCTTGCTTTATCTATCAGTTAGTTGCGAACAATAATATGTGGATAGCTTAATTAATTATAGCTTAGTGGAATTGACGCCTCCACTAATGCTATCTGTTTTCTAGAACTAAGTAAGTGACAACTTGAGTAAATCGTTACCGTTACAATCGCATGTTTCCTGCTAGCTATCTTTTCTTTAGTCACCACACCATAATTCTCCTTATTCATATCAATCTAGTTATGTTTAAATCTGTTTTCTAGTTAGTCTGCAAAGTAGTCTACTTTCACGTAGTTGATCATCCTGCCGCCGAAGCAAAAACAACCCTTTAATGCATTAATTACTGTTTCTTATATACGTAAACCCAAACTATGCCTAGTTAAGTCCTTCGAGACCGACCTCGAGGTTAACTTCACAGCACTACAAGTTTTTGTAGTGTTGAGAATTAACTCTTGGCTTAAACAAATATAAAACTTTGATATTGACACATCAGCAATGAGTTCCAAAGAATGGAGGAGAATCATGTTTGATCATGATCGAGAATTGGTTTGTGGGAAAGTAGATAAGAAAACCCTAACCCCAGTTCGAGAAATTGGTTTGCGGGAGAAGTGGGAGATGATCATCATCGAAAGGTAACCTTGTTGGCCCTACTTTTATTATCGGTGCTAAAAATCACTAGCTCTTGCTCCATAAAAAATACAAAAGAAATTACCAAAAAAAGCAAAGGTAGAAAAGTCTCGGAGTGGATCTGTGGTCTTTGTGATCACCGTTTTGTCTTTGGGCATATTCTGAGATACTACCCACACACCGGCGTGGCCTAAAAAGCTACATGTCCGTGAGTGTTGATGGTATGTATACCAAACCAGCATGCATAAAAGTGCGAAATTTGGTAAAACAGAGACTACCAAAAAATATAGACTAAAAGAGCCCAATGATGGCCAACCAAAAGCATACGAGTCGGTAAAACGACTGCAAAAAATAGTATGCCAAATGAAAAGAAAAGAAAAAGAAAAATAAAGACAAGTACTCTATGTGTGAAGCAACCGATGGAGTAGTTACGATGATAGTAGAGAAGTCGAAGATTTGTCCTTGAGAGAGGACGAAGTCGAAGGAAGGAACTCGGTGTCCGAAAAGGATAAGTCCCCCTGAAACACCCTTTGTTCTACCTTGTTATCTTTGAATGATGCTTAGCCCATACTCCTCTATATTATCCTACCTATTTTACTTGCCAAGCCAACTTGAGTACTACTTTGATTTGTACCTTGACTTTCGGGAGTAGGATTGCATAACGTTACCTGGAGGTAATGATTTTAAAGTACACCTAGAAGGACATTGGGTTACACTTGTAACCGCTGGCTATAGTGAGTGATGCTTACTTGTTACTTGTTTGCTGGGAATCAATAAGTTGGAGGTGAAACTAAGCGAGTCGATGAGCTTGAAACCACAAAGCAGTGCTTGTCTATGTGGTGGTTTATTCTTGCTGCTCATTTCATGGTCACTTCTTGATTATCGTTATTGCCTTGCCCAAGGATGAGCAAGAGACTAGTTTAGGGGTGTGATGTAACAATCAATGTGTGATATAGCATGCTTTTAGACACTCATTTTTTGCCTTAGATACAATATTTGTATTGTTTTATGGTCAATTACCAACTTCGCGTGTTTTATGTACGTCATGATCGCGTTTTTTGAGGAATTGGACGATTTTAGGCACCAGAATGACATAATTGTGCGAAATCGAGAAAGTTAAGCGAATACGCCAAAATGACCGTTGCACGAAGTTCGAGGAGTCAAAACATGTCATCCTACCAACCAATGCGAAGATAATTGAAGATCTTGATTCTGAAGCTGAAATTGAAGAATTAAGAAAACAGATTCGAAGCTGTAGGTATCGCACTTGGCAGTGACTAGGGGACCACAGAAGGGGTCACCGCGGTCCACAGGTGACCGTGATGTGCTCAAATTGTTACTTGGAACAAGTAGCAGCGTTGTTTTAGAATAAACAAAGCTAACCACGAGGTCGTTCGCTAAGGAATCAATTAAGCTATCGCAACGAATGAAAACAAACAGTTACTTGTGAAACAATGTTGATTTATTTGAGTTGAGTACTTATAATAACTAGAAAATAGAAATCAGCAATGTAATTGTTTGTAAGAATGTGGTAGGAGGAACACAGTAGTTACGATCAAGCAATGCTAATTTGCTCTAGGGATACGTTCATACTGTCACACGGTGTACAAAAACTATCAATTCAAACTTTACCAAGCGAGTTTGAAGATATTTGAACTAGAGTAATCGTGGTCGTCAATCACGATCCTTAACCAAACGTTTTAGAGAATCATTGAGCGAGTATTGAATTGAAGGGTTTTACGAAGATCTTTGAGCGAGCCTAACCTATATGAGCGATTTCAAACCCTAGAAATGAATACAAAGCTATCACGCAACTACCATGTTGAATTGATTTAGCTACTCATAATCAAAGCAAGGATGAAAGAATACAAGATATTGTTCATGATTAACATAAACAGAATGATAATCACATGCAAGCTCAAACAATTCGAGAAACAGAATAAGAACGAATTAGATAAGATAAAATAATAGAGATTTACCACAGTAATCTCGGATTCGATATCAATCCTTCGATGAATAGTCAAAATCAAGGTCCAAATTGTCTTAATGTCAAAGTATGAATGTATTGAGCTTTTTCTATCAACTAGGTTTAGGTCTAAGGACAAAGTGTGTTTTTTGTCCATAGAATGATATCTAATACAAAACGTCTAAAAAACTAAGTCTGGGCAAATTAAGAAAGAAATTGCAGAAAAAAGGCAAAAGAAGAAACTGGCGTCGATAAGAAAAAACAGTGTAGCCAATCTCAACATGGCATTGCCGGTTTGTATCGCTAAGCGATAAGTTCTTGGTGCGCCATTTTAATAATGGCGTCTTGATTCTTTTAGATTTGTTTTGCCCCTTTGACGCCTTTTGCCTCCAATTCTTGATATTTTGGCCTTCCCGCTCCACTTCTAGCATCCATACGAGGCATTGGAACTCCATATCTTGTAGATGCAGATAAAATTCTCTAGGAAGACTAATAAAACTATACTCAAGGATGACAAATAGACGGTAAAAAAGACCAAATGAGACGGTATAAACCGACTCATCAAACTCCCCAAACCGAACCTTTGCTCGTCCTCGAGCAAACAAATAAACCTAGACATAAACTAGACTCAAACCACGAAAACAAACAAAGAGTCAAGGTCCCAAGTGACCGAATCTACCATTGTAAACAGTAAGTTCACGAGATGCAAAAATTTTGCCATCAAACCAACTTTGGCAAAAGCGATTATACGGAAAATCAAACCTGATCGTTTCCGGACAAATAGCACTTAAGTGTAGCTCGCTAGTCCCTCACAGGTGAATGCAGTGTATCTCTCACTCTCTTGGAAGTATCCAAATGGGGTATAAGCTCAAAAATAAACTAGGAAGGTGACTTGCATCACAAAGGTGCCTAAAATATCTTATGCTTTAATACACGTCTCATTAGATCGAAAGGGACTTAACATGCGACTCAATTTTTCAGAAAATAAAAGCAGAAACTGCTCCCCCTATTCAATTCAAAACAATATCAGATCTCGTAATACTTCACTGAATTCAGTGCGTGGCCGCATTGGGCACTTTTAATCTCAATTTTTTGCGGTGTATATTTTTTGCGAAAGTCCGCACTTTTGTGCGTGTCGGTTTAATTATGCGTGCCATCAACCCTCACGGACATATGACTTTTTAAGACCACGTAGGTATATAGGTAGTATTTGAAACACATCTAACACGACTAATGGTGATCAATGAAGACCATAGATCCACCCCGAGATTCAAATATCAATAAGCCTTGGGGAGCATTAAACAAGCTTTTCAGCAATAACGCAAAACAACACATATAAGTCGCAAGATAACAGTTCTCTCCCCAAACCTGTTCCTTTGAATAGGGGGAAGGGCTTAAAAACAGCATGTCGTTCGTCATCCCTAACAAGACTGAGTATACATAAGTATGAAAAGGCACAATGTCGTAAAACTTGCACAACCGAAATCACACAATATATTTGCGGTACAAAATTGTTTCATCGGCTCTTAGACTTCTCCACGGGCTTTTGGACAAAGAGCTAAGCAGACTTGCTTTTAAAAAGAAAGCGACCTTGCGGGATTAAAAATACAATCCTACTTCCATTAATCATCAAACAAAGCGTGGCGAGGTGGATTTATTATCTACAATGGATGTTCAACTTGGTAAAGACTCGGACTAACCACGAAAATACTTCAAATGAAATTAACTAGACCTAGACCGACATAACACACAATGGAGCAGAATACATAGAAGTAAAGGCGAAAGACTCTAAAGACACGGATAATAGAGAAAAATGCAGACAAGACACTAGAGGCACATTCCCCTCCCCGAGCCTAAACTCGAGCATGTACTCGGCGTAGAGTGAAAAAGAAGAGAGAATTGGAGCTATAGTGACTTTTCTTGGTGTACCTTAGTCATGTACAAGACTCTTCCATATTGACTACTTGGTTCTGGAAGTTCTAGGTTCTTGAGTTGTTGCACTCTATTACTTCCTGTGGGGAGAGTAAGTATCTGAGGGACTGTGTGTGCCGATATAGTTCTGGTTTCAACTGCGAGGGGTGAGTATGGGCGTGGTGGTGGCTCAACTCCGTTGCTTGCCATATACCTCGATAGTTCAAATCAGGCGGAAGGTTGACAATCATGCGAGTGGTCTTGATGAGCAGTGCCAGTAGCAACATATCCTTCTCCATCTCTTTGCCTTTGATCCGTGTCGACTCCTGAACCACAAAATCAGCCATAAAGGTATCCCCATCAAGCTCAGCGGAACATCCTTGATAACCCGATGCACTTGCTCCTTGATCCATTGGCGATGTGACAAAGCATTTCGGGTTCCAAACCCTTCAAATTGAGCTCCTCATAGGTGCAAAGTCATCAGGTTAACTGATGCTCCCGTATCAACAATGCCAGTCACCTCAGAAGAATTTCCTATCCGAACTACCAAGTCGAAGCTGTCGACATCACTGATGCTCTTATCTGCTTTCTGGATCACTCTAGCAGTGGGTTTAACCTCAAGAACAACAAGTTTTATACTCGCCTCCTCTACTGGAGTCGCAACACTGGACTTAACTACCTCATCTACTTCCTTTACCTCAACTATTTCTTGTGGCCTAGTCACTGTGGTGCCTCGACACAGTCTACCGCCTTGTTACATCCATGGTAGAAGTAGTCTGTTGTCTTCACTCTTCGACTTGTGAAAGATACCTCCACACAGAACCTGTTGGTCTCTCGGTGGTGGAAGCTTACCTCTTTCTCTCTGCTGAAGATGCTGACCAAATGCTTGAGTCTTCTCAAATTGCCTCTGGAATTTGCTCAATCTTGTCGAACCTCAGTCGTTCTGCTTTGATTCTTCTATAAATGCCTTTCATAACCTTCGACCTCTCCATGTAGTTACGGATCTCCTGATCGGCATTACCCTGTGATGTGTCAAATCAAAGATCTAAATTTATTTAAAACCAAGAGTTAATCCTCAATACTACGAAAACCAGTAGTATAGTGGAGTTAACCCCGAGGTCGGTCTCGAAGGACTCAACTAGGCTGAGTCTTGTTTACGAATAAAAGTAACAATATGAAAAGCAGCAAATGTTTGTTTGCTTCGGCAGTTTCACTAGACTACAATTAATTTGAGTAACCTACTATCACCGTTTGCAACTAATTGTTAGACCAAGCAAGACTTAAGACATTTTGGCGTATTGATTAAATACTTAATCTAACAGTGATTTTGTCTAGAGGATTATCAAACGCGATAGCAGGAATAGTAATTAATCTAAAAAGCACAAGTAGTCGAATCCCGATGCACTTCGAATCACATAAACCTAGCTAGCATGCATTGAACGGTCACCACCCATAATAGGGGTGTTTAGCTACTCATGACAGGCAAAAACACAATCATACTAGCAATAAACATGATCTCAAGGACAAAACAATGATTCGAGAAGATTGATACAATTTTACCCTTCGTTGTCACAAACCTTATGTAGGAATTGATGAAAGAAAACGAATCGATGCCAAAGCCGTGTAGATAATCTCCCAATCAATGTTAATCTTCGTATAACAAGGGAAAACGGTTCAATTACCTCAAAATCGGATAATTGCCTTGGAAACTAGGTCTAGATCTAGAGCAAGGTATTGTTCTTCACAATAGAATGAATATTAAAAGTGATTATGTCTTGTTCTAAGTAATAGAAAGGAGAAAAACTAGGTTTGGGCGAATTAGGAAGCAAATCGCGGAAAGAACGGCAAAAAAGAAAAGCTGGCCTTGATTTTGTAAAAGCTGGCGTCTTTGTTGGAAGCGGGGTCGCCATGATTTAACCAAGTGGCGTCGCGATTTGGATATAATGAACCTTGGCGTGGCGTCTTGATTTAAAAGCATCGCATGATTTTCTGAAATACAATTTTCCCTTCGACGCCTTTTGACTCCAATTCTTGATATTTTGGCCTTCACTTCACTTCTAGCATCCATACGAGGCATTAGAACTCCAAATCTTGTAGATTCATATAAAATACACCATTTGCCTTCAATTAGCGCAATTTAGCCAAATATCTACAAAACACACAAAGAACAAAACAAGTAAAAATATTGAGAAAACTAAATTAAACTATATTCAAGGATGACAAAAGGCGGTAAAAAGACCAAATGAGCGGTCTAAACCGACTCATCACCACTGCACTCTCATAAATTTGAACTTGAGTCTTTGGTGGAACTTGCTGGACCAAACACATTGCTCTGTGGCACATTCTCGTAGAAGTTATTGCCATAGCTCAAGTTGGCACGGTTCGGGTTAAAGGTTTAAATCCTGGGCCCTCCTGCGTTACCACCTTGGTTCCCCCTGTAGTTCCCTTGCTGTTTAGTCTCTACCCAGTTGACTACCGGTGAGTCGAGTTCTCATTCATAATCTCGGAAGCCTATGCATCTGGAACCATACCCAAAATTGCCGCCTGATTGCACCTTTCCTTACAGTGATCTTTGAAATTTGAGACATTGCCAAAACATCCTCATCTCCTTGATCTGTTCGGCCAGGTCGCAGGTACTCGGTCCCGGCACCTCTTCCACCAGTTTCACCTCTGCTCTCCTGGATCTTCCACGTGTTCCCTGACGAGACGATAAATTACAGTCTCATTTGGTCCTTTTTAGCGGTCTTTGTTTGTCTTTGTTTATGGTTTTATAGTGTCCTTGTGCATTTTATGCTTCGGTGCTTTGTTTGTGTTTTGTGGGATTTTTGTGTCCCAAAGGTGAAAATCTGAGTGGAAACTTTGGTTCTAGATCTTTGAATTTAGAGTAGCTGGGGAAAGCGAGGATTCGGAGTTGACGAAGATTTGAGAGCCGTTTTAGCGAAGCTTTAAGTGAAGTTTTACGGGCGATCTAGCCATTTTGGCCATGACTCTCTCATATGATGTTCGATTGACCTGATCTTGGTGGCCATGGAAAGATAATTCAAAGGGCTACAACTTCTGTTCCAGAAGAATAGCCAAATTCCTCCTGTAGAAAATAATCTGAGATGTCGGAAAAATGGCGACACGGTTATCAAACTAAGCGTCTTGATAACTTCTTGTTGATTGACCTGATCTTGGTAGCCATGGAAAGATAATTCAAGGGCTACAACACATTCGGAAGAATAGCCAAATTCCTCATGAAAATAATCTGAGATGTCGGAAGAAATGGCGACACAGTTATCAAGCTGCGTCTTGATAACTTCTTATTTGATTGGCGGACGAAATGGCGGCCTTGATTTCTTCTTTACCGTTTTTGTGAGATTTCCTTCCTAATTTGCCCAGACTTAGTTTTTCAGACGGTTTATATTAGACATTCATTGGATGGGGAAAAACACACTTTGCCCTAGTTCTAAACCTAGTTGATAGAAAAAGCTCCAGACATTCATACTTTGACATTGAGACAATTTGGAGCTTGGTTTTATCCTTGATTGATTTATCAATATCGAATTCTTGATCACCATGGTAATTCTCTATTGTTTATCTCTTTACAATTCGTTCTTGTTCTTGTTTGTCGAATTGTATGAGCTTGCATGCGATTATCATTATGTTTATGTTTATCATGAGCAATATCTTAAAGTCTTTCATCTTTCAATCTATCATGAGTAGCTAAACCACTCCAGACATGGTAGTTGCGTGATAGCTGCGTATTAAACATAGGGTTTGAAATAGTTCATATCATATCGTTAGGTTAGTTCGAAGATCTTTGTAAAACCCTTGATTCAAGACTCTCGTACAAACATTCTCTAAAACGTTTGGTTAAGGATCGTAGATTGACGACCCACAATTACTCTAGTTCAAATATCTTCAAACTCGTTGGTCAAGGTTGAATTGATAGTTTTCTGTACACCGACCGTGTGACAGTATGAACGTATCCCTAGAGAGAATTAGCATTGCTTGATCGTGTCTACTGTGTTCCTTCTACCTCATTCATTCAAATCAATTACATTGCATTTTCTATTTTCTAGTTTTTAGAAGCAACCAACTTACAAATCAATCTATTTTCACAAGTAATTGTTTGCTTTCAAACCGTTGTGGTAACAATTGGTTCCTTAGTGAGCGATCACATGGTTAGCATTATGCATCTACAACAACTGCTTACTACTTGTTTTCTAAGTAATAATTTGAGCACATCATTCCCATAAGCTGAGAGATAGCTGATAGTTTCTCAAAGGCCTCATTCAAAACTTCTAGAGATGCTGTAACTATGGTCCCATTAACTGTCATATCCACCATATTCTGCGCCTCCCAGTCCAATCCCTCATAAAACTTGTTGCACAAATCCATCTCGCTCATCCTGTGGTGAGGGCACTGAGAAAGCAGGTTTAGAAACCGTTCCATAGCCTCGTAGCAGCTCTCATCGCTCATCTGCATGAACTTCTCTATCTGGGTCCGAAGCTGCCTAGTCTTCTCTGCAGGGTAGAACTTGTTCATAAATGCCCTGTAAAGCTCATCCCAAGTCCGGAAAGACCCTTCCTGCTGGTTCAGAAGCCAGCTCTTAGCCTTATCCTGCATGCACATAGGAAAAACCTTCTTCCTAATCTCCTCATCAGTAACAGTGATCTCCCCAACGGTAAGCCGGATCCTAGCAATCAATGCCTCAAACTCTTTCAGGAACCTGATCACGTCTTCATTAGCCATCCCAAAGTACTTGGGTAGGTCATGGAAGTGATAAGCCTTGATCTCCATGTTCCTGGCTTCCTTAGAAACCTGCGGTGACCTCCCGGTCTTAATCTCACCAGGCTGCATGTAGGTTCCATAGGTGATCTCAGGCACCTCAGCAATTGGTTGGTTAATCTCTGCGTTTCCTGCCATTTCGATTGCTGCTAAGTTCTGTCTCCTGAGTTGATGAATGTGTGTATCAATCTCGTTCACTGGGGCTTGCAAAGGTGTTCCTTGTGATCTCCTGCCAAGCATAAACCTATAGTGAAGTCTACACAATCAAAAACCTTGAAGAATCTTAGTTTTCGTTAGTGTAATAAACAAATTTGAAAAACAAACAAATAAAATTCGCAATCAACCGCTACAATAGGAATTGATTCCCCGGCAGCGACGCCAAATGTGATGTGCTCAAATTGATACTTGGAAACAAGTAGCAAGCAGTTGTTGTTGAATAAACAAAGCTAACCACGAGGTCGTTTGCTAAGGAATCAATTAAGCTATCGCAACGAATGAAAACAAACAGTTACTTGTGAGACAATGTTGATTTATTTGAGTTGAGTATTTCTAATAACTAGAAAACAGAAATCAGCAATGTAATTGTTTGTAAGAATGAGGTAGGAGGAACACAATAGTTATGAGCAAGCAATGCTAATTAGCTCTAGGGATACGTTCATCACCTGCGGTCGGTGTACGAGAAAACTATCAATTCAACCTTTACCAAGCGAGTTTGAAGATATTTCAACTAGAGTAATCATGGGTCGTCAATCACGATCCTTAACGAAGCGTTTTAGAGAATCTTTGAGCGAGAGTATTGAATTGAAGGGTTTTACGAAGATCTTTGAATGAGCGAAACCAAAATGAGCGATTTCAAACCACAGAAGCAAATACACAAAGCTATTACACAACTACCATGTTGGAGTGATTTAGCTACTCATAATCAAAGCAAGGATTAAAGAATACGAAATATTGCTCATGATTAACATAAGCGAATGATAATCGCATGCAAGCTCAAACAATTGAAAGCAGAATAGAGCGAATTGAATAAGATAAAGAATAGAGATTTACCACATTAATCGGGATTCGATATCAATCCTTGATGAATAGTCAAAATCAAGCTCCAAATTGTCTCGATGTCAAAGTATGAATGTATGGAGTTTTTCTATCAACTAGGTTTAGATGCAGGGCCTAAGTGTGTTTTTTGACCATAGAATGATATCTAATATAAAACGTCTAAAAAACAAAGTCTGGGCGAATTTGGAAAGAAATCACAGAAAATATGGCAAAAGAAAGCTGGCGTCGCGATTTGGCGTCTGTAAACGATGAATTCTTGGCGCCGCCGATTTGATAATGTCGAGTTCTTCTAGAGTATTTTTTCCCTTTGGCGCCTTTTGACTCAATTCTTGATTTTTGGCCTTCCGCTCCACTTCTAGCATCCATCTGAGGCATTGGAACTCATTATCTTGTAGATGCATATAAAATACACCATTTGCCTTCAATTAGTGCGGTTTAACCAAATACCTACAAAACACACAAAGAACAAAACAAGTAAAAATACTCTAGGAAAACTAATAAAACTATACTCAAGGATGACAAAAAGACGGTAAAAATAACCAAATGAGACAGTATAAAACCGACTCATCGACCATGATCTTGATGGCGTTTGTCTCTTGGGCTATTTCTTGGCCTATCAGGCTAGAGCCCGCCTTCCTAAACCTTCCTTATTGATCAATGGCGACGAGCTCGAATTTTCGGTATAAATAAGACCTCGGGGTGTCATGATTCTACACCGCTCACAAAGCAACTCTCACGAGAGAACCGGTCCTCGAAGTAAAACCCCAAAAGCTGGGCCGTCGGGCACCGGAAGGAGGAAACCCTAGAAGCGGCTTCGAAGGCATGGGAGACTAAGCTTCTTATTCCTTTCTTCTCTAGTTTTCGATTTACATTCTTTAGCTACTATGAGTAGCTAACTTTGTTTATAACGGCTAACCGTCGTAACTACCTTTTGCTACTTTATATACCGTGATATATTAATGGAATAGTTATTAGGCGTAAATCGTGGTTATACAACTCTATACATCCTTATTGGTGTGATCTTTGGCTTTGACCGAGTAGTTTCATTAGGCTGAGTAGGGGTATTAAGTGCAGCTAGCCTTAGTACCATAGTATTGTGCCTTGTTGTAGTTAGAGATAATCGCGTAGGATTTTAGCTAGGAAAGGGAGTAGCATAGCGAGAGGGAGGTGGGGATCATTTACACCTTCCACCATTGTTTACATCTCATCAATTTAGTGTTTTATGTGATTTAATTATTGGACCTTGATCAATCATTTACTTTTACGCATACAATTTACAAGCGTTATTTACTGTTCAGCGCTATGTGTCATGAGAACGACATCCAGTCAACTTTTCGCTATAAAGCTGCGTATTTGAGGACTTCCATCTTATAAATTTAATCTTGATTGTATTTGGAGATTCTGGGTTCTACAACAATAAGCGAAATCCGAGTGCACATCACTACTTTTCTTGCTCTCTGCTTTCTCCTAGTCGTACATGTTTCTTTGTTTTCTTCTCCTTTCATGGATGTGCTTACTTTTCTTGCTACCTTTTGTGCTATCTGTGATGTCATTTTGCTACTCCTTAAAGAATATTCATATATTATATTTTGATTTCTAGGATATGGAGAGCACTCGAAACACTCAATGTAACCACAATCAACTACTATTTGTTATGACTTTGATGTTATTTTATTTTGTCACATTGTTGTTTATTGATTTTTTTGTGACATTATTGTTTATGGATTGTTGTTTTTATGAATTGTGGCAATCATATAGGTTCGTTGCAATGTTTATATTTTGAGTATGTATTATTAGTACCTTTTTAGGATGTTACTTTCTCTTAGATTAAGATTAAGGAATACTCCCTCCATCGCATAGAATTTGCCCACTTTACTTTTACACCCAAAACAAGGAGAATAATACTATACATGTGGAATTACTTTATGTCTTTATTGGTAGTTGGTTTTATTATTTGGTTTACATTTCACTTTATTGGAAGTAGTGGAGAATATAAAATTATATAATCTTTGCTAAAATGGCAAAAAATGCAAGTGAACAACTCGGCGGGACACGAAATGGTAAAGTGGACAACTTCTAAGGGGCGGAGGAGTATACATTAAAAAGTTTGTTAGATGAATTATATTGGTAATGTTTGGCGTGGTGATAAAGTAGGAGAGATATTAAATAATTTGATAATAAAGTAGGTAAGATAAATAATAAAAAACTAATGACTGAGATTAATAATTTTCCATTTATGGGTTACGTGATAATTTTTATGCGAAAAATGTATATGTTGAAATTTTAAGGTGTATGACAATTATTTTTAAAAAAATATTATTAGTAGGTTGACGCGCGTTGATTTGGTTGAACCTTCTACAGAAAGTAGGTCGGGTAGATCTCGAGTCGGGTTGATAGCTAGAAAACTTCGTATCTATTCCCGAATTGTGTTGGGCCAATTTAGATTAGAACACGTCCATTAGGTTATAGAGAAATGAAAAGTAAAGGGGACGAAAGGGCTATATCGTGGTGGATGACTTCACACGGTTGGCGTTGCTCTTCTCTATGTCACGGACTCCAGCGTCATTGATGCCTTGATCTACGTGCACTGTGCCCCTCGAAACACTCATCTTACATACATTAACTAGATGTATTAGTTCTATTTGGAAGCTGTTAAGTTGCTAGATTCAATTTACTTTTTAAATTTCTCTGTGTCTTGTGCTAAACTCAATTTCGAATTTCTTTCTCCTGAATTTAGCTTCTTGAGCTGTCTATTCTTGCGGTTGTGGCTGAAGCCTAAAATAAATAAATTAACTTGAATAAGCTTTGCAAAAAATATTATGCTTTTCTCGATCAACTACTTCTTGACATGTGAGTTTGAGTTCAATGCCATTTTAATTGGGACTTGTCATTTTAATTTCTATGAATTTCTTGTTCATTTATGGACTCGATTAGAATGTGCATGATGGTTGATGTTGATGGGTTTACGAAAATTTGTGGATATTAGTATAAGATTTTATGAAGATATAAAAATCTAATTCTATGTGTTGATCACGGATATATGTCGATCCGTTAAGGCGCCGTAGCGTGTCCTAGAACGCATCGAGGCTAGAATGGCCAAATTGATACATGTCCAACCTTGGGCGATCCGCTCCTTCGAGTCGACGGTACATTGGTTGATACACCTTTTGACTAGTCCGGCGTAGATGTGGGCGACCTCGAACACGACGAAGGATCACATATCGACATTCTCGGGATGCGAAGCGGATAGGCGAGATAAACTCGACGCCACCAAACAATAAGACCAAGCGTATATATTGGAACCTCCAAGATACTTAGAAGCTTGTGTCTCGGACCGTCCGAAGTTACCTATAGGAATAGACCAACTCGATAGAGCTCGGATCATTCTAAAGGTCTAACATGGACCCATCAACAAGAATAGTACTCACGAGAGGTAAAGGACCAATCCACCCTCACAAGCCCATCTAATGGTGTTGGACTCTCACATACTATTGGGCTATGGGCGATGGAGCATTGTTGTCCAAATCGGAACAACATAAACTTGGCATCATCTTATGAACCACTTCATAAGTACATGATAGCTATAAATATAGCACAAGGTCCCATACATTAAGGTAAGTCGACTCATATCATAACTTCCCTCATAATTACTACATTGAGAGCTTTCTTCTCTCTGGGTAAAGTCTCTTCGGTTTGACACTAGCAAACGAGTTACCCTTATAACCCCCCCACTTAGTACTTTCGGTGCTCTGGCTCGGACATCAATTTGATGGCGGATCTTAGATTAGAGACTTGTAGTAGTTTAGTTAGTGTTTGAGGCTCAACTCCTCAACATTTTAGCCCCTGGGAATCCTTACAAAGGTTAGTGTTTCAATCGTCTTGATGGCAAGAAGAAGAAGGCGGTCGGACGATCTGCTGCCATCGAACTCCACCACCCCATCCCAGAGGCGTCCACCCAGAGGACGGGCGACCGCTGCGTGGTAGGAGCGTTGAGGAGAAGATATCCGGCGATGGTCCAGCAAGCCCATCCTCCGATGAAGGAGAGATGCTCCATCGAGAAAAGTCTGTGATGTTCACGAGAATCTGCACCGAGAATCACGGAGAAGAGGCCGTGCAAGTTCCTCGGCGAACGCAAGGTCCTCCTCCAGTCGACATTTACCATGCCGGATGGTCGTATAGTCACTAGTGATTTTGGATTGAATGGAATCAATTTGTTAGGCGCTTACAATAATTCAAGGTTATGCAGGGTCTAACAATGTCCAACCTCAACAATTCACTCCGCGATTAGCTAATCCAGGTCAGTTGAGCCCGCTCTATCAAGGAAAGAACATCCGATCCGGCGGAGGTTGGGGAATAAGCGACCACAAGAGGACTTGCAAAATCTCTTGAGCGGAGAGCCTGCGCTTCTCGGGCCCAACGTGGCGGAAGTCGAATGGGAAGAGAACACGTCGGAGAAGCGGAAACATGTCTGACGAAGAGCCGCAACAAATACCTCCACGAGCCCACAGATCATGTAGCGAAACCATTCCCACGGTCCCGTGGATGAACTCCCAAGCGGATGTAGCGATCCATCGAGGGGCGGAGAGATGATGAATCTTGGAAGAAATCTATGCTAAACAAAAGGCCTTGGAAGCTCGATTCTCCATCTCGGACGTTTAAGTAAAAGTTCATGAAGCGGATAACTACTAGTGTACCAAATCCTTTATGTGATGATATCATGAAAGAAAGAAAAGAAAGAATTGGATCAAGTGATTCCAAACATGGAATACTACTACGGAGATACTTGTCACATGGGCCACTTGACAAGGTACAATGAAGATGGATTCGAAGGGATGGTGATAATCAAAAGCTCTCACTTTCTCATCCTCTCTTTGGAATATCAATGGATTGGTACCTGTGTTGCCAAAAAGTCGATTGAAGTCCTATCTGGACCTCTCTTCCAAGTTCTTAAGAAGATTTGGAAAGTCGAAAAGAAAGAAATGGGTATGGAGCACACAGTTGAAGTTCTACAAAAGAATAAGAAGATCTTAGGACTTTCCTAGATCACTTCAATGCGGAGGTCCTCGAGTTGAGTCTCCATATTAAAGAGCGGGTCCGTCACACTGTGCTAATACTTACGGAGAACTCGAAGAAAACTCTCTACCGAAGTAAAGAGTGAAAAGCATCCGGATGATATTTGTGAGTAGGTGATGTAAAGAAATCTGGAAGAAATGTTCCGGTGAGAGGTGGATCGAAAGGAAGAAGCGATGAAGCGAAACAGCGCCACAAAGGTTCGATCCAGAAGCGAAACAGCATACGGAAGGTTTCAGCGGGAAAGAAGTCCACGAGGTATGCGGATTATAACCGTCTCAATAGGCCCAGATCCGACATCTTGGCCACCATTATTCTGAAAAAATGGATGTTCGATGGCGAAAGCCATCTCGCCATGTCGGAAGAACAAGAATCAAAAGGGTATTGCAAATTTCATAAGAGTTGTGGTCATAGGCAGGCGATTGCATTGACTAAAACCGAGGTTGAGCATTTAATAAGAGGAGGATAGTTGATGGAGCATGTCTGTCGATAGAACGGAGCAGGAAGGGAAGGAAGCGTGAGCGGCAAACCCGTCCTATCCGCCCCCTCGCGATCAATCATCCGTCTCGGACGGATCGATCACCGATGCCGATCGATGATGATATTGAAATGGAGAGTCATCCATATAGTGGAGTGATCAACACCATAGCAGGGGTCCAGCCGGTGGTGAT